>CAAKHD010003373.1:0-57971 GCA_901007705.1 Fistularia tabacaria | reverse complement strand
CACACACACACACACACACACACACACACACACACACACACACACACACACACACACACACACACACACACACACACGTACGCACACACACACACACACACACGCGCGCAGGCAGGCAGCGATGGTCAAAGTTGCTCAAGTCACCTCCCACTTCTCCGGGAGGAGGACGCGCATTAACGAAAGCGGCCCGCGGTGCGTCAGACTCCTTTTCACCCGTGGGATGGACACGCTTCCACGGGCGGACTCGCTTGTGAGGACACCCGGAAAAAAATACACATTTTGCCTCCGACATATTTGGCCGACTAAAACCCATCCCGATTATGAGGGGTTAGGTTTTATAATAAATTCAGACACTTCACTTAGAAAAAAAAAACACGGGCCTGCTGTGCCATGTGAGTGGGGATGGGAGTTCAACTCTCCTTGTCTTTTGTTTGCATTCAAATGACCTCGGACGTAAATACATAATCATATACTATCGTATCAGCACAGCATATCCACATGAGTTTGCAATATGTTTTATTAAATCTATATTTCTCTAAAGCTCTATTTTCCTCTTCGACAGATTTCCACCGATGCGTCATGCCCGTGGTTTTTCATTCACAGCCCGACCATTAAATCGCAGCATGCCTGTATCGCATGTACTTCACGAGTACACGCTGTTCATTTATATACATACATATATATATATATATATATATATATGTACATATATATTTATTTATTTTTTTTAATTAAAATCAGACGGGGTGGTTTGATGTGTTCATTCTTTCAAAAAAAATTTAAAGATATTTTTTTTTCCAAATAGGGCAGGTTCTGTGACCTGGCGGTGACCCCCGAAGTACTTGAGCTCAAGTGGAGGATTAAATTTTTGCATGTTGGATTCTGCTTGTTTCATTGAAGAAGAGAGATGTTGAACATCAGATTGAAAAATTATTTTAAAAAAAAACTATAAAAGGGGAAATGTTACTTTCATCATCTACATCGTCACAGTTTGTGTATGTATGTGTGTGTGTGTGTGTGTGTGTGTGTGTGTGTGTGTGTGTGTGCATGTGGGCAATGAGGCTAAAAAAAATTAGATTTAGTTAATGGGGATGACAATGGAATATGCGTATAAGAGAGAAAATGGGTGAAAGTGATCAAATAAGTTGTCGCAGACAAACACCGGCATTTCTTTGATTTACCTGCATCTAGCTCAGATTTTAGATTAAAATAAGACTGTATGTGTGTGTTTCTTGATGTTGGTTTGAACTAGTGGCCAGTTGACTAAGAACTATAGCTGCCAACCCTGTCATCCCTGCAGCAGCGTATCTGAGGGGGATTAGCTGCTATCACATTCCAAAAACACTCCTTCTTATTATATTTCTCCTGCTTTCCTTCTTCATCCGCATGTCTGCCTCTCAACTTCTTCCTCGGCCTCGTGGCTTGCAGCAGAAGAGGGGTGGGGGTGGAGGGGGGCTGCCTCGGGGTTCTTTTTATCCCCCACCACCACCAACACAACCTCGCATCTAGACAAGCTTCTAGTTTGTTCCTGGGCCAGGTGTTGTCAGAACAGCACAAACGCATTCCCCCGTCCCTGGTACACATCCACTCAGCTTTGTATTTGGACTTGGAGCTACTTTTCTGCATTGCCTCGAGTGCTGCTGCTGCCTCTCCCCTTCTTGTTCCTTTCTTTCTTTCTTTCCTTCCGCAGTATCTTCGCGGGACCGGGCTTTGCCGCTAAGGCTGCTCTCTGTAATTCAGCGGCGCGCCGTAGGACGACATAAATAGATTTCACATGCTCATTTACAAGAAAAAGGACGGGATGGCAGGTTCGTCCAAATGTCTTTGTGGAACACATAACAGAACACCCACTTTCATTTGGGAGGGATACACGCAGTATTTTGTCACAATAAGAGCCGACAGAGAGCATTATGGTGAAATGTAAATCATTGTCATTTCTCAGCCACAACTCAGTGCCAGTGTGGTTTTTCACGAAGATATGGGATTAAAGCTGCTTTGAGTGGCTCGGTTGGATGGACGGAGGAAAAGAAGACGGGGCTGTCTTCATTGTCGCTCATATTTAGTGCACACACACACACATCAGGCATCCCTCTAAACATATAAATTCAGATCCGCACTTATCAAATGTGAGAGCCTGCTGATGTTACAACAAGTTGTAAATCATTTCTTAGTGTTGCTTTTATGTTTTAAGCTCCAGCGTCGCCTTTTCGAATCATCCTGTCGTCCCGTGAAGAGCTCAGAACCTCCGCCGCCACCGTGGAATCATGAGCGCTGTGTGAATGGGTGTGTGTGTGTATGTGTGTGTGTGTGTGTGTGTGTGTGTGTGTGCGCAAAGTGACACACCAAACCAACATCACTACCTGGATGCGCTCCTTGTCCTTGCAACCTGATTGGCTCATTAGTCAGATGGGCGACAGGTGCATCATTTCCACTTCCTTATTGGCTGTTTTTCAAAGGCGATTTCTCACTTAAAGGCCATCAATGTGAGTTATGGCAAATGTCTCCCAGAATTCTGCCTTTGCCCTTCCTTGATTTGCATAGCCGAGCTGTTTGTTTATATGTTAATGCTTGGCCATAATAAGCCCCCACCCACCCGCCTCCATCTACTATCTGCTTTCGCCTTGGCTGTGTGGTTAAGTTTTAATGAGAGGAACGTGGAGGTGTCCTTTGGAGTTTCCAGATCACTTTCC
The DNA here is from genome assembly GCA_901007705.1 of Fistularia tabacaria. Taxonomy (NCBI): domain Eukaryota; kingdom Metazoa; phylum Chordata; class Actinopteri; order Syngnathiformes; family Fistulariidae; genus Fistularia; species Fistularia tabacaria. The sequence goes on along the minus strand of CAAKHD010003373.1, from coordinate 55,281 downwards.
CAAACAACTGTTCAACACACAACAAAAGCTTGATGTCAAACTGAAAAAATGCACACAGTGAGCTGGATTACTTTTAAGATGTGTCATGGCAGGGATGGACATTTTTGTCTTTTCGTCATTCGTGATTTGAATGAATGAAAGGCGATATTATGAGGATTTATTGTTTCATTGAAAATCTCTGAATAAAGCTTTTTTTGTGGAGAAAAGAGCCAAGAGTTTCTTTTAAATGACAAGATTATTCCATGTAGTGTAGTTGAAAATCCACCGAAAATGTAAAAAGTGTACATGGGGGGGATCTAAGTTGGACATAAGAAGAGTTTCTGTGTTTTTTGTAAAAGCAAGGCTCAGTGAAAATAACTTCACCACATGTCTATTTTGTAGTTGGTCCAAGCTTTCTCGCATATCTGATGATTTTTATTAGTTTGCCATTAGTTTTTGATTCTAGGGACTTTGCAAATGATCCAAGTTCTTCTTTTTCTTTTTCTTTTTCCGAATGCTTGAAAGACCTAAATTCCAATGTTTCGGTCTTATTCGTGAATCCAAAGGGGGTTTTAAAACAGATCATGGGATGTTGCAGAAAGCTCCTGTGCCGCATGCAGATTTTTTTCTTTTATAAAGCTGAACTATTTTTACAATATTTGCAACTGATTTGAGATGAAGGTAATAATTATTTTAGATTCAAGCTGTGCCTATTTCAGTCGGCGTTAAAAAATACTCCTGTTTATCATTGAGCAGCAGACAGCTCCCCTTTAACAGCAACCATCAACCGTTAATGTCAGCATCATCCATTATATGCATTTTCTTTTATATTTTATTCAGCCATCAGCGACTAGAACCGTATTAGAAAGGGAGGCGTTAATGTGATGAGCTCCACAGTCACTCCAGAATGGTGACCCTCCATAGCCAGACCCATGATGCAACACCACCCTCTATTGGTAAGCCCTAGCCACGAACGAATACCATGCACCTCTGTGTCAGTATGTGTGTGCGTACACTTATGTACGTGGGTGAGGAGGAGTGTAAAGTTACTGGAATTTTCAGACAGTTCTGATTAGGTTTGTGGCACAGGTAATGTTTACAGTAAACAACATGTTTAGACGATAACGTTTAAGGCTAAAGTAAGGTAAGGGTCAGGTTCTGTCTGAAAGGGCAGCTTGTATGTGTCGAAGATAAGACTCCCTCTGGTTTTCCTGTCTCACTGCCTGCAGGTAGTCCTCGAATAAAAAACAACCAGAAAAGTCAATATAAAACTTCAAGGACGTTGCATAGAAACAAAGGAGGAGCCCATTAAATTCTTTGGCAAAATAAAAACCAGAATTTAATTAAGTTTACCTTAAGGCAGGTATAAATTGTGAAATTGTTTTTTGGTTGTGTTCATCAAAAAGTGTTATGAATGAAGCATTCAAATGACAGGAGCGCCACGGTGTCTCCGCGCGGGCTGAATGCAGCCGGTATTTGAGGGCCAGCGTAGGAGTGAGGCAGCCCTTAAGCGCTATTACAGATATCAAAGTTAAAATGATTCCTTTTGAAAAAGAAAATGCTAATCATAGATTTATAAAGCAGAAATGTGGCGCTCTCATTACTAAACACAAACACACGTACGCACACACGCACACACGCACACACACACACACACACACACACACACACACACGCACACACACACACACTCTCATCTAAACCTGTGCGTCTGTCTAATTCTAGGACCTTTTACCTCCTCCCGTTTTTTTTTCTTCATCTGTCTTTTCAAAGAGGGTTTATTTTTTGAATAATTAATACCAACGTAATAATAGTGTTTAATGTATATATCAATCATTACTTGGTAACATATAATGAGGCAGGAGAGCGGGAGCAACAGAAAAGGATGTGTTAAGGACTTGAGGTGTAGTGTCCTAATTAGTGATGCCTTCATTTAGAGATTGAGTGGGCCAGCTCAGCTCAGGATGAAGATTCTGCTAAAGGAAAAAAAAAAGTAAAAGTTATAAAGAATAAAACAAAAAAAAAAATGAAAAGGAATCGTTTGATCTTGAGGAGCAAAAAACTTAGTGGTAATATTTCTGGTTTACTCACATTGAAGGCATGAGGTATCTTAGTTTAAGGGCATTTCGACATGGTTTCTGCAGTGAATAAAAACTCAAGCATTGATACTTCGAGCCAATCCCTTTTCTGATTACAGTCAGCAAATACCTAAAAAAAACAAAAAACTGCCAACAGTGTTTTGTAATTTTCTTTTTACTTTAATCTATCTAACCTGTCTGCACCTCTCATATTATAAAATAACATTTTTTTTAAATAGTTGGAGGGTGGAAAAATTAAAAATTAAAAATTAACAAATGATATTGAACAAGGATGAAACATTGAATTTGTTTTAGACATGGTCCAAAAATTAAACGCCACCAAGCGCCAAATGCGGGTTAATTTGGGGTTGGCAGATAAATAGCAGCTGGTCACAGCTTAGAGCCAGAATTACATCACCATGCCTTTTTTTTCTACGTGCGCTTTGAGTAGCTGAGACTATTTTCAGCAGCGGATGGATCCACATGTGGAGCTAAGTGAATATTTCCTGGCAGCGCCAGTGCGTGTGGGGGTCCAAATAAACGAGTTTGTGTTCATGGTGATGAAGAAACATGTCAACCAGTGCAAAAAAAATGGATGTGTTTTTCAATATTTTTTTTGGGATACAGTACAGCTCAATGACACAAAGGTGGGGGGGGAGATATATCAGGCTTTGGATGAATACATCATACTTGTTTATGAGTAAGTTCGCTGTTGTCTTCTGTTGTCCAGGCAAGGATAGACTCATGATTGAATGGCTGGTGTTTCCTGGATCACTTTTTATTTTCAAGCAAATCAACGCAACTGTAACAATCAGACACACAGAAAAGTCCACTTCATCCAATCGTGCGCAGACAGAGGGGCCTAAGGATGAGTGGAGCTGAGCTATCTGCAAACTAAATGAGATCTAAACCAGGCTGTCCGCCAGGACCAGTTAAGGACCCCTGAACCTGGAACCAGCCGGCCAGGAGCTCCAGGCCACTGGGCCAAATACAATTGTTTTTGCTGAAGAAAAATGGCAGCCCAGTGCATCTAAATCAGGTTTGCCTGGCTGCTGGACTGCAATCCTGCTTCCCCCGGAGTCCCCAGAGAAATGGCAGGAGTGAGTGAAGGGAACACGCAGCCCAGAACACACACCTCAACACACACAAATTTTGGCATCTGATAGAGGAAACTAGCACTGCCAAAAGCTCTGTATTCACCACAATTAGCTCAGTCCTCAGACGCTCATCCTAAACATAGCGGTGCTGAGCCAATTTTTGTTTTACAGCAGCTCTCATGTCCTTTTATTTCTACAGTGCTGACATCATCCATATGTGGAGTGAAAAAAACAACAGCAAATCACACGTCCTATTAAAAAGTTACTCCATTTTTGATTAGGCTCAATTACATGTATTAATGATGGATAAATACAACTGGGCATCACTGGTGATGGGAAAACTATATAAAGCCCTGGATGCTGATTCTTTATAAATGATTTAACTATGGTGTTGTAGAAAAATTCAGCATTTATGCACAAACTAACTGAAGATTTTCTGCTAAAAAAAGAAATAGTTTATGCAATGGCAATTTAGGCAGCAAATTGTTGGAGGACTCTGACCTGACATTACAAGTAGGCAGACTTATGAACATGTAGCAGTGAGTCTTCCTCACAGAGCAACGAATTTACATTGCAGGCACTGTCCTGAGGAAGAACTGAAAGGCTCAAAAATGAAGTAAAGGAGAATGCATGCACATACATGCAAGTTCAGGCTGAACCAAAGCTGAGCTTTGAAATATTATCATCATCATTATTATCATTATTATTAATAATACTTGCTGTGCATGTATAACTCAAGTTCATTGTTCCTTGATTATGAGACAATGCCCCAGTTTGATCTGATGGCAATCATATCTCTTGTGCATAGAATGGTCTTTATTAAGCAACAAAATAGTAAAAATTATTCATATGCAATGATCATAAAAACTGTAGCCTAAAGCACGTTGAAATGTTTCTTTATAACCATTCTCTTTTCTTTACTGAATATTAAGAGAACTGGGTTTATTTAGTTCTTGATTTGTCCTCCACTGCCCTCTACTGGTCACTCTGTCCAAATACCGGACATGAACTGTGGTCTTCAGTATCCATCCATCCATCCATCCATCCATCCATCGTCTGCCGCTCATCCTGCAGTCAGGGTTGCAGGGGATGCTGGAGCCTATCCCAGCTGTCATCGGGCAAGAGGCAGGGTACACTCTGGAATGGACACCAGTCAATGGCAGGGCCACATATATAGACACACAATCATTCACTCACTCATTCGTTCAGGGCAATTTTCCCTTTTTTTTTCAATTAACCTTCTGCATGTTTTAGGACTGTGGGAGGAAACCAGAGAATCCAGAGGAAACCCACACAGACACGGGGAGAACATGCAAACGCCACACAGAAAGGTCCGCTTGTCAGAATCGAACCAGGGTCCTTCATGCTGTGAGGTCAAAAGTTGGCTGGAATTGTATGTGATTCAAAAGTGCATAAAACAACATCCTTTTCAAATCTTCATGACTTTCATGTTTCTGACTGTGTCATGGAGGGAAATGATTTGCTCAATGGCAACCCATTTATCTGGACAAGTAACCGATGAGGCTTTAAGAATTATCGTGGTGTAAGAAAAGATGTCCCACATATTATTAAAAAAAACTGGATTGTGAAATCTGATTCGCTGGGACTTGTCTCTCTGCTTCAAAGTAAAATAATGCATTTTTTTTCTCTTGTGTTTCGAGTACACAACTTTACAGAAATGTACCTTGAAAAAATATACAATACACTACCTAAACATTATAAAAAAGACTCTAAATAAGCTGAGGGTTTGTTTTTTGTGTGTGTTGTTTTGTTTTTCCCTGAGTAATTGAACCGCCTATTATTTCTGGGGATTGAAAATCCACTAATAATAATCTGCACAATAATAGATATTGTGTTATGAAATTATGGATATTATGCCAAAAGATGGAGAAATCGGTGGCCCATTTTTGTAATCTCACATTGGACAGCAGTTACAGTCTTTACAACAGGAGAAAGTCTACATGAGGAGGGAGGTTAGTAGATCTTGTAGAGTAAACTAATGGCTAAGAACTAATTAAAACGCTCAATTAAAAAAGTTACTTCCAATAATGTGATGGGATTGAACCTTTGATTTCATGTATTTACCATTAGATAATCCCAAATGATTCTCTATTGTCATGGTTACAGGTATTATTAACCACTGTCATACAACCACTATACTTCGTAGTGTTGAGAACTTGGTGCCCTCAGTGACTTTCTAGCGAACTTGTAAATGTTTCCTTTGTCCATCTCTGTCCCCAGATACCTTGGTTCTTCTCCTCCTTTCCGATATTTGGCCTGACATTTAGACTGCTGGCCAGGACGGCCCACAGTGCCACAAGCCATTACTTCACCAACACATTGTCCACCTGAGCAGCCATGGCCAGTCGCTCTCTCTCTCTCTCTCTCTCTCTCTCTCTCTCTCTCTCTCTCTCTCTCTCTCACACAGACACACACACACACACACTCACTCACTCAGTCACTCAGCCATAGTTGCAGATCTGGAGGATTCTGGGTCAGGCTAGGGAGGTCTGATGAAGATGAGGTAGGACATAAACACTGGGCCTCTTCACCGCTTACTGGTCAGTGTACTGCTGTGCCCGAGTGTGTGTTTGAGGGGATCAGGTCTGATATGAGCTGATATTTTTTATCTCAGCGTCTTCTCCTGACAGGCCGTCACACCATAACCTGGAGAAAGAAGAGCAGGAGGGTGAGTGTCTCAAGCCTTGGTTATAAGATGTGCAAGTATTCATTTGTGAATTGATTTTAGAGGTTTATCAAGTATTAGGCCGCTCAATACGCTTAACTTTTGCAAAGCAGCACCTCATTGTAAAAGAAGCTCAACTAAAGCTTGTGAAGGTCCCATTTGACGACATACCTGGGATACATAAGGCAACAAAATAAAATAAATTAAAATCAAAATGGACAGAAAATGCCCTGTAGCCTGTAGAAATTACTCACTTTCACTTTTGTACAAAGTATCGTCTTCATCTCACAGGGCTACTTGTCACTCCAACAATATCTGTTGGTCCAATTGATCATCAATAAGGTTGTAAAAGATGTGTCAAAAAGAAAGAGACGCCAGTGTATCATTCACACAGCATGAACCAGACATTGGTGTTCCTTCTGCTATGAGCCTATTTCTGTCACTTCAGTGATGAAGAAAACTCTGATGCTATGCAAAATTGATCCCCAGAGGAAGACTGCTCTCGACTGAAGAACATTCCATATAGATCGAGACACTCATTCTGCATGAAAACAGTGACATACACAATCTCAACATGGTGCCTGGGCCCACGACAGAACCATTCCAATACACTCACGTTTCCCCTTATACGAAAAATTATCCTTCACTAAATTTGAATGATCAAATATTTTGTTTTTGTAGTTGATTTATTTGTATTGATTAATTAATCTATAATTCTTAACAAACCCCATGTTCAAGGTTTCTTTTGAGGTGGGCTTTGACAATGAAATCCACTGATCTACTCGAGTGTCTGCAGTGGGGTCATCATTAAAAATATTCAATGTCAATTTTATTAAATGCTTGCGAACGAGTAAAACACTTGGCACATCTAATTTCTATACTACTTAACCTGCACTCTGGGTTATTTTTTGGAGGGGGGTGTGGGGTCCCAGCCATCATGAAATCTCATATGTCCTTGAACTGATCATTGATTTGTTCACATTGCACACATGGTGTTTTTTTTAAGAAATCAATTAAATCTACAGTGGAATGTTGCAAAAAAGACAAGAATACACCTATTTGCAAAAATTGCATAAAGCAAGATGGCTTTTTGAGGGCTGATGACAATTTTCAAAATGGTGTCCAATGTAAATAACAGGAAATACCCCAATAGTAAACAACAGGAAATACCCCAAGAGTAGATATATTAGTTACTCGTCATAATAACCAACTACTAAGCATCCCTTCAGGTATCAGTTTTAACTGCATGACCCTCAGAAAAAGTCTGTGGAAGATCAAACCCTGAGAACTTTCACTGTTTAAAATGTAACTCTTGCATTGTTGCTTACAATTTGCACCCTAAACTCAATGAAACTCAATGTATGCATAGAAATACAGGTTAAGGCAAAATAATACATTTTCCACAAGCAAACCAATTACATATTTGACTGTGTCTGCATGTTCAGCTGTATCTGTGTGGGTCTGGTGTCCTCTACTGTACCCACACCTTGTTAAGGGGATCTGTGATCAAGTAAGTGATTGATCTACATGTCAGGTGACTAAGTGCTTCCTCTTTCCACATCTCAGGTCAATTAATGTGTGTGTGATGCTTGAGAGAGAGAGAGAGAGAGAGAGAGAGAGAGAGAGAGAGAGAGAGAGAGAGAGAGATAAGTAAGGCAAGTGGAGTGGAGTCACTGATTGCATTTTAAATGGGAAAAGCATCCTCGTCATATAACTGTATATCTTCTTGACCAATAGAAAACTCAATTGCAATACCTGGTTTTCAATCAGTATAAAATATATAAATAAATACTGGGCATTTCATCATAAAAGTTTTTGAACTGTAACCACCAGGACATTACAAAATAGCTACATCTTTTGATAAAAAAATTGGACTGTTTTCTGCTGTTTCTTTTGTTCAATGATAGTTGTGCAGTCAAACAAGCTTGTGGTACAGCAAAATTTTGTAAAACAATGAAAAAACGTAAGCCTTCTTGTAATCCTATTCCAAGTCAAAGGTATGAGCCACTTTTAAAGAGGGAAGGATAAACCCTCTCTCTTTTAATTAAAAATAGACAGCATGATTTCATTCTATTGCTTTTCAAGATCTGAAAATCCACATCCGAGTAACTGGAAAACTATTTCACATTCATCTACCATCATACAATGTTGAGAGCTAAGTATAACAGACATATTTTCATTTACAACAAAACAATGGATGAAGCCGCATATCAAGAAGTAGAAACTCATCATTGCAGTAGGATTTCCACGTTTTGTTTTGTTCTTGTCTTTTCTGCCACTTCTCCTTCAGTATGCAGCCAAATACTTTGCTGACAACTGTTGGAAGTAGATATATTTTTTTTGATCAATAGAGGTTACTTTGTATCAAAAAAATAAACAAATAAGCTGCTTCATGTATGTGTTTACAGATCCATGGTTAAGTAAATATTACTCATATATTCTTCTATTCTAATGCAGTGAAAATGTCTGTGACAATCTATCAAAGTTTCAATAAATAAATGAAATGAATAAATTCTAAACAGAATTCAGGCTTCTGTTACAGTCGAGAATGACTGAGACATGGAGTTGCCCACAGGCCTGTTGGTAAACACTGTGATCTGATGATGATACCGTGGTAGCCAGACTTCAGTTATTCCCCTGGGCAGTCCGCTGTCTGGAAACCTCCATCGTTTCTAACAAATGAGCCTCACTGCTGGGCAGGTGGTTGCATCTCATCCCTCCTCTCCTTGGTGAGAAATGACCCTGGAAAGCCCCCTACACCCACATACCTTCACCCTACCCCCCATCCCATCCTCCATCTCCTCATATCCACTTGCAAATGATCTAGCTTGTCTGCATATTGTCAGTTGCAGCCAGCTTGGCCATTCATCACCTGTCTTCAACTCCCAGCACCCTCCACACTTAATTGTTCCCTTTCTGACCTGGAGAATAGAGAATGATGCTCCCTCTCGCTGAGGACAAGGGAGAATGAAACAAGGAAAGAAAGAAGGAAAGTAGGAAAGAAAGAACATTAAAATCAGATGGAGAAATGGCAACGGATTTCTTCGCCTCCTACCTCTTTTGATATTTCTTGTGTGATTAGTGTGAGAAAAGGGTAAAGGAATCAAGAAAAAGTGGAAAACATAGGGATCTTTGCTAATAACTGACATATCTATAAATACGTATATATCATATGAAGGTCTCACTGAGGAGCCATGCTAGATTTATGAACAGATCAGCATGGCATTTGCATGTATGTTGAGATCGTCTAAGCTCACTTTTCCCCCTGCTTCCATCTCTTTCTTTAGAATTTATCACATCGTCTGAACCTGCCTTTCTTTTCCCGTCACCTCCTGAGTTACTATTACTCTCTATACATTAAATTAAATCTCATGCCTTTGTTATAGGGCAGCTGTGGCTGAGGAGCTTTCTTGATTTTATTGATTTTTATTTTTTATTGTCTTCTTTTTCTTTAAAGGTAATTGACGACCTTAAAAACAAAGATAAAAATCGTCAGGGGAGGCAGCCTATGTGTTGAAATATATTGAATAGTGCATTCATTCATTTATTCATCTAATTTCTATACCACTTAACCTGCACTCTGAGTTATTTTTTGGAGGTGGGCGTGGGATCCTGGCCATCATGAGGCGAGAGTGGCAGGGTTCACCCTGGACTAGTCAATGGCAGGGCCACATATAGACAAACAACCATTCAGTGTCTCAGCTATTTATACTCTCATATTCACCAAATGCATGTCTTTGGAATACCACAATTCTAGAAGCCATGTCAATATATCGTGCATATTTTCTTTTTTCGCTTATTGTTTCCTGATCTGTCATCTTGCAGATACTTGCATTTGATCTTTTTTATCATCGATTTAATATTAACATCGTCACCTGGTGCAAGTTGGAGTGGAGCAAGCTGGATTCAAGTTCAACAAAAACATGGGAAGACCAGGACTTATCGGACAAGATATTAAATATTGGTATATTGAATACGTTCATTTTACCTTCCACTGATGATGCTGTCTGTATTACACATATAGCGTTGTGTTACTGAGGAAATGACGGAGGCTTTGCGGAGGAGTTTCCAGCTTTATTCTTAACACACCAACAGAACAATTCAACTCTAGAATTTTCGGGAACGCCAGTATATATACACTCCATAACCACGCCCCCCAAATCCTCAGTATTTGGGTGAGAGGCTACACCCTTTAGTGTCAACAACACAGACCTCCCCGAACACCCAGAAGGGACTCCGGACCACAACTAGTCCCTCACAGGAGGCCTGAGCAATCTTCAAAAACGGCTGCGGCGTCCCTCTGTCTGAATGTCAGGGGCGCCGGACACTGGCCTTGCAGAAGTGCTGCTGGAGTCTTGGAAGGGGGTCGATCACGGTGCGGAACCTGGAAGGGGGAAACAGCTTCCCCAGCGACACAGAATGCCGGCTTCAACCGATCTAGCACGACACGCTCCTTACATCCACCCATGTCCTCCAGTACGCGGAATGGCCCATTGTACGGGGGCTGCAGGGGCGAACGATGTAAACACAAAACGAGCTGACATCAGCTCCGCAGACACAAACGACCTCGGAACACAATGGTGGACCGGGCCCGGAAGACACGAGCCAAGGGACGCAACAGAACCACGTAGGGGAAGACCTCTCGGGCAAAAAATTAACCCGGAACCCACAGTGGCTGACCAAGAACTAGCTTGGTAGGTGAGGCATTGAGATCATCCTTAGGGGCCGACTGCAGCCCAAGCATGACCAATGACAACTGATCCACCCAGTTGTCACCTGAGAGCACGGCATGCAACGCCGCCTTGAGGGACCGGTGGAAATGTTCACATAGGCCATTGGCCTCAGGATGGTACGCCTTTGTGCGGTGCACTGTTGTCCCCAAAGATCTGGCTACTGCCGACCAGAGAGCCGACATGAACCAGGGGCCTCTGTCCGAGGTAATGTCTGACGGTGCGCCAAAATGGGCAACCCAAGAAGAAAGGAAAGCCCAAGATCTGTCCATGGCCGACGTTGAGGACAGTGGGACCATCTTCGCCCACCGGGTGGTCCTATCAACCATGGTGAGCGGATGCGTAAAACCTTGTGAAGGAGGCAGGGGGCCCATTGAGTCGAAAATCCAGCGGCGCCAAGCCACAAGGACCACAGGGCGGGGGCAGCTGGAAGAGACATCACAGAAGAGAGCACGGCCCCCGACCTGCACTGCTACATCCTCCAACCGTAGGCCAGTGTGCGACGACTTAAGGGCGAGGACATCCGTATCGCTGGGCTGGTCGGCGAAATCAACCCCGGCAAGCACAGGACACACCACAACCTTCAACAGGCAATCCGTGAGATGAATTGGACTTCCCCGACACATGCCTAATGTCCGTGGTAAACGCCGAAATAGCCGCGAGGTGCCTCTATTGGTGAGTAGACAATGGTTCAGTCACCCGGGCCATGGCGAAAGTCCATGGCTTGTGGTCCACATATGCCGTGAAGGAGCAGCCGTCCAGCAGAAAACGAAAGTGCCGCGTTGCCAAGTGCAAGGCCAATAACTCCCTGTCAAAAACACTATACTTCACGTTCACTATCATGCAATTTGCAGCTAAAGAACGCAAGTGGCTGCCAGGCGCCTGCCACCGTCTCCTCAATTATAGCCCCAATCGCAATGTTGGACGCATCGGTCGTCAACGCAATGGGAGCAGCGGACGCGGGATGTGCGAGAAGAGCCGCGTTGGCCAAGGCACTCTTGGCCCCGTCAAAGGCGCAAAACCTATCTGGGGTCCAGACAACCGCATCCTTAACACGCCTGGACCACAAAGCGCGTAAAGCGGCTGGAGGAGATGGGCAGCGTGAGGAAGGAACCTGTTATAAAAATTCACCATGCCCAAGAACTCCTGCAATGCCCCAACCAACGTTGGTCGAGGAAAATCAGCCACTGCCTGTACCTTAGAAGGTAACGTTACTGCACCCTGCGGGGAAATGCGGTGCCCTATGAAATCAATTACCGTCAGACCAAACTGGCACTTAGCCGGGTTGATTATGAGGCTGCGCTCCTCGAGACGCCCGAAAACCAATTTCAGGTGCTCCTGGTGCGCCTCAGCTGATTGGCTGGAAACCAGAATGTCATACAGATACACAAACACAAACGAGAGATCCCGAAGCACCATGACGTGTATGACTCCATAAGGTCCACGGCCGACCCGTCGCCTAAAGCTGGCAGAGACAGTAGCCTGTCGGCTCGCTCCGTCGCGGACAGACTTCATCTCCGGAGCATCAAGTTCCTTAGCGCGCCATACATGCCGCGCGGCGGGGGGTCGCGCAATAGCTCCATGGACTGCTTGGTGGTCTGCTGGTCCAGTGCCGTGACAACCAAAAAGTACCTCGTCTCCTCCGACACGATTCTATGCTGGTGGAAAATCGCCTCCGCGTGCTGAAACTAAGCGGCCGGGTCGCTCTGCCGGAACTCCGGCAGCCGGACGGCCGTGATGGTCAGGAACGGTTGTGCGAGATGGGACAACGTGGCCGAGGTAAAATATTTCCTCGCCATCAGACATCACATCGGGGTCACCAATGTGGTGTGTTACTGAGGAAATGACGGAGGCTTTGTGGAGGAGTTTCCAACTTTAATCATAACATACCAACAGAATATTTCAACTATAGAACTTTTGGGAACACCAGTGTATATACACTTCATAACCACGCCAACAAGCCTTCAGTCCCTGGGTGAGAGGCCACACCCTTTAGTGTCCACCACAGTATCACTTATATCAAATAGATCAATGAATATAAAGGAGCAATCGCCACAGGAAGGATTTAAGGAGTCTTCTCTCTGTGCTGTCTCTTGTCTTTTTACTTCTCATGTCTTCATTGATGAAGACCTTGCATGCCATCATCCCGCATCATCATTAATAAATGGATACTTCCATTATGGGCTGCTGGGAGACAAATCACATTCAGTTACACTCAGGAGGAGGAAGAATAACCAAGATATGGCAAGGGATACTTTAAGGAGAAGCTTATTTGTGAACTCATTTAGTGGAGTTACCCCTTTTGATCATGCAAGACTGGTTCAAACATCTTTAATTCCAGATTAATTTTCAAATTACATTCTTTCTCATCAAGCATCATGGGTTGTTTTATGAAGTGTGAGAAAATTACTTGAAATAGTGGTGGGTTGGTTATGGAAAAGGAACCATTGTTAGAATTCATCACAACAAATCTTGTCAAAAATGACATGTGCCAATGCAGCGAAGAAGTTTTTCAGGAAATGTGAACATTTGTGAACAACTAGGCCAGTTCTACGAATACTTCATCATACAGCAAAGCAAATCAGGTTACAGTCTCTGCTGTTGCATTATTTCAAAGACTAAATTTATTTTTCACCTGTGCAATACGAAAGTCTTTCTTCCTGGCCTTTCCAAACTTTTCAATGGTAATGGGCTTTTCTCTCAGAAGAGTTACATTTTCTTTTTTTTTCATGTAATGATGAAGCAATTTGTTTGATTGCAGATGGTTGTGAAGTCAATGTAAATTATGTATGGTATTTTTTTATCTGGAAAGGAAAAAAAAATTTGCGCTGTTTCGATAAACCAAACATCTTGTATGTACAAATAGTCTTTTGCCACCTTCCTCTGAATTGCCTACTATTGTTGTCTGTTGTTCAAGCGTGGGGGATTTCCTGAGATTGCCTAGTATGCTTTGTGCATATCCTTAAGTACTTTGTGGGTCGGTGTCTTCTTAGTCATCAAATTGGCCTTGGTGGTTCATATTTTTACGGCCGATGAGAGTTGCATCATGCTGTCTGGGGATAATGTCTCTGATTTTTGGGTCAGCTGTTTTCAAAGGGGAGTATTCTGAGCTTGAACCCCTTTAGGTTCTCAGATACAAAATGCCATTAATATCTTGCGTTTCTCACTTCAAAGCTGGCTGTGATTTGGTCACGCTTGTCCAAAATTCTAAAGACACAGCCAGTTTTTAGAATGAGGCCTTACCTGATGCAGCTCATGTTCAAAAGTAAGTAGGTGAGTGTGCCTAAGCAAGACTAACTTGTCATTCTAGCAAAGACACTTAATTAGTATCCAATCGAGACAGTCTTTTGTTAGGTAAACGATTGTGCAAATCCACTGCCAGTAGAATATAATGCTAATGTCTATAGGCGTTACCGTGATAGTTGTTATAACTGTTTGTGGAATGGCTAGCCCTACCATTCAAGTATTTTGTCAATTTAAGATCAAGCCATTTACTTCCTCATTCTTGTATTTGGTCCCACGAATGATAGTATTGTTGTTTGTAGCATCGAAGCTCATCAGGGATCAGAACTTTTATCCAGTGAAGTCTGTCATTTCAGATGCTTTGAGTCCAGAGAGGTTCCTACATTTTATTTTGCCAGTCTCTTTACTTTAAACTCATTGAAATACATTGAGTAACCCTAAACCTTTAAAACCTATCCACATGAGTGATTGAATGGGAAATTTCCAAACTTCCTTTCCTAACCCGTCCTGACTGGAGGTCAGCAGTATGATCCTGAAATAGGGCTGCTCAGTCGCACAATAGTCTGCCAAGAACAGTCACAGTAGGTAATGACTCAATACTCCACACATCCACTTTTTTCTGGGCCAGTGAAAATGTTCTCCATCTTTCCACATCCAGTCAATAGATTACAGATCTACATGATTGTATTATAATAAGGAAAATTAACCAACAGCAATGTCAAGCAAATGTTAAGCATATGCACAATTCAACCAAATGGATACAAGCATTGAGGTAACACATTGTGGAATTGTAGAACTACAATGCAACATGTTTTTTTGTGTGGTGAAAGATAACCTGACCATCACTGGCCAAAGCAAAAACCTAGCCACCAATATGAAAATATGCAAAGGTACAGGAGAAATAAGTCACACATAGCGACACTGGTGACAGCACGCCTGGATAAGTAGAATGTAGTATATTGACTCCAACAAAAATGCAAAACATCACAGCAATAACAACACAGTGAGTCAAGTAGTGTTACATTAGGATAAAGAAAAAAAAGAAATTAGGAATTTCAGAAGCCATTATTCCTGTTCACAAAATAGAAAAGAATGGCAAAAAACAATTGCAGTATTTGAAAAAACTAAATAAATTGTTAAATTAACCATGGTTCCAGCTTCCGTTGTACACAATACACATGTAAAGAGAAGTATAAGTATAGTCATCAGTTTCAGAAGACACTGAAATAGAGAAATAAATGTCAAGTTACACAGTTTTTTCTTTTCTTTTGGTAATTTCTGGCACATCTTCTGGTGTATGGTGCCTGGAAGAATGTTGTTGTCAGATGATTAATCGACAGAAGCATTGGCCTTCTCTACAATGTGTAAAAAGAAAACATTGACATCCTCTGCCCCAAAACACTGTCATGGCTTTCCAAAGCTGCCAAGTCCCATATAAGAGTTCACGCAGCGTATTGGTCTCCTGCCAAACTTTGGTACTTTAGCCTGTGTCTCAGCAGACAAGCAACAGGGTAGTGGGGCTATTTGCACATATTTTGGACAGGAATTGATGTGTGCCAGTGCATATCTTCATTGCAGTCTGGCATTTACCATGTTTCTGGGGACCACAGATGCAAGTTTAGTCTGGGATTGTGAGACTGTGGGACCCATGAGGTACGAGATTTTTGTGTTTTGCACCAAGGGGGCTGGAGAGTGTATTTGTGGTCCACACTATATGCTTTCATTTTCATTGTAAGCAGAGGGTCATGAGAAAAATAGCAAAAGGGGCCATGCAGATTGTACAAATGCACTATTTCGTGAGGAGTATCATGCATGTCAAATGCACAGTCTTAAATGGAGAGTTAAAGTCCCTCTGTATAATCCATTCATTCCAAGACCTGATTGCAATTATGTGAATTACAACTTTTTACAGAAATTCATAATCAAATTACAATTTAAATGCTGTAGTTACTCTATTCAAGGAAACCGGCATTTGAAGGGAACTGCCAGACAAGATAGATTGTGGTAATTTATATTTCCATCATCCTCAGCTATGTGTTCCTTCTGCTGCAAACCTTGTTCTTCCACCACTGCTAAACATCACAAGCTGAGATAGGTAAACACTTGCGTGACAATTGTGACTCCTGTCGTGAGCATTCTCGGGCCGAGTCTGCAGATATTGTATATTTATATGGACGGCATAATTCATTGGGCAGGATAGTTTGGAAGTGCCACTTCAAGGTGTGCTTCAAGCTCTGTCACAGTGAGTACTAACAGTACAGGACATGCCTTGCTCTTTGCTGCCCACTCCACTGCCCGTGATAATAATATATTCAAGGATTAAAAGGGGGTTTTATCTTAGACACCCGTGAATTATGAATAGAGCATTTCAAAATTTAATTGTCCCAAATTAAATGATTCAAGATAATGTGTCTTTTACAAATTTTTAATAGGGCCAGGGGGGCAAAGGAGAGGAAAGCATACTGAATAAACCTTTAGCCCCTTACAAAAAAGGATACATTGATATTGACCTTATATCTCTGAACTGATGGAAAATGAATGATGGTTGAGGAAGAACACCATACTCTCAGTGCGAGAAATAAAGATGAAGTTTAATTCATGGTTTTTGGCAGCTTTCTGATGTACCCCTTTCGACTTATTACATAAGCCAGATGGACAGACAACAAGAACTACTGCATACAGTGACACTGAGAAGATCCCAATCCAAAAAATGTGGAATGTACCCAACAAGGGCTTCAAGTGCTTTGGCTATGCAGAGGCAATTGATACATTACAATGCGATAAAGACAGATGTTGGTTGATGTAGTAGACACATCACATCGACCTTCCCATTCAACCTCTGTTCAAACTTACATATATCACTGAATGAGGGGATTGTAAATTACCCATTGGACCAACTTCAAAACCCCATTATCAAACATTTCAGTCTGATGGAAGATGACAATGAACAGAATCAAAACTGAAGGGAGGCCCTGACACTCACAAAAATCTGTGACTATGAAATAAGTGTACCTCATATTCATTTATATATATAACTTTAGAAAAAAAACAAAAAACTTAACTCCAAATAATCTCTATCAAAAACTCAAGTATTAATTCATTTTCAGGTTTTACCCATTCTGTTGGTTTTTATTTATACATTTTTTAGAAACAATAATGATATTTATATCATGTCTGATTTGATCTGATTCTGTCTGATTTGAGTACTTTATGCCACAAAAATCCCGTGCAACCCCGGGATATCACATAATTTCTTTCTCTCTATTATATGAGTGGGTGACACAGACCTTAATGGTAGACCTTTGACAGCATTTTTTTTCCATCAGCCTTGACTTTATTGCAATCAGTTGCTTGATACACACAGGCTGAATATTGGCCTGTGTATACCACCAGGATTACCAAATGTGCAAAGTCTCCACAACAAAAATAGTATTGAAAAAATTCCTTACTGACTTGTAAGCAATCAAGGACAGGGTATAGAGTAAGACGAAGAAATCATTCACTCACGATGGCATTCTATTCACACCTTGAAGCCACCAGCACTTAAGATTTGAACTATTTGGTCTGCTCGCCTCTGGAATAGCCTTGGGTCAAGCCAGTAACCATCTGACTCCTGGACAGCCGCCCTAAACTCTGTGGAAAAAATCCAGTATGACAAAAAATGACTGATCTTCAATAAAAAATTTGAGACCTATGTTATTATAGCACAGTTAACATGTTTGGAATAAGAAGTAGAAAAATCTTGCCCAATATTTAGGTATACAATTACATTCACATATGTTAAAGTGACAACCACAGAACGGCAATAAATGGCTAATTAAGTGAGCGCATGGTCCAATTTTTAGGTACACAATTTGTAAAAAAATTATGAAATGACCAGGAATATCTTAGTGTCACCATCAAGCATTGTTTATTTGAATGAGAAGCTCATAACTAAAGGAGTTATTTTAAACATGCAGGAGTAGGCAGCTATATGAAGTTATTCATGTAATATACTTATACAGCGTTTCTGAGCTGTTTTCTCAGTTTTCTCAATACTGTTTACACAAGTTATGCAGTTACAAAGGTGCCTTAGCTTTATGGAAGATATGTAAATAAGTCTTAAAATAATTGCTCATTAATGCAAATATCAATTATCATTATACATGTAAAACGTAAGAAAAGCCAGTGTCGAGATGCATATTAATTACCTTAAGGTGACTTTAAGTGATCTGATGAAATATTCATGTAGCAAGCTATTTATGATTATCCATTATGAATTGTTACATAAATATATAATTATGTATAAATATTCTGTGTGAGAATTATAAGCATAAAATTTAAAATTTCAATTCTGGTGATTAAACGGTTTATTTAATAGAAGTACTGTTTCCGTCCACTTATCTTTGGGTTTTAGTATTGCAAATTATGAAGTGGTTTAAGCACATGGCAGTGTGGAATTTCTTTATTTGTCAAGCAGCTTTTTCAAAGGTCTAGCACGAACCAACATTTCATAAATAACATAAACGTTGTGTTATTATATCCCCACTATCCCCAAGATAAAATGATAAAAATTGCAACTTTCATTTGATTTTAGCGCTGATTTTCTTCTTTCAGACAGGCTTTTAAACTTCCTGCTTAAAGATGCCATTCAAGGGCGAACTAAGAGTAACATATAGTATGAGGAGAAACCTTTCTCCGAGGTCATATGTAATAGTGGGCATAACTATTTTCATATTTGCACTTTTCAATAAGGACCTGTTATCAATCACATTTTCTGAAATTGTAAATAATGCTAGCATTGCAACTAACATCGGCAAATAAAACACAAAACCCTGTTTTTTTGTGACAAGAGTGTAGTTATTTTTAAAACAGTAAATCTTACAATGCATAAATTGTCTGTTTTAATATTGAATTAGTCGTAGACTCCTTGACAGCTTCCCTTGTTCAGTGATCATGTATTACATGTTGCTCTGTTTCTGGTTAGGTTTTACAGAACAACGACAGAGTCCTGACTCAAGATGTAGGGTTTTATAGTCTAAACCCTACAGTGATGTTAACTTGGAAAAGTTGTTCATTGTGAACTTGTCCGAACACAGTGCCTGCAGAGAGAATAAAAATAGTTCATATCACAGTCAGGTACTGGGAGGCACATTAAGTTAAAGGGGCCACAATGATAGTCTATAGTTATTTGATGGGGCCACATTCACAGTTCATTAAGTCAGTTACTAATGCAAATCCATTAAACAGAGCCAAATTGAAAACTGACAAAGTCAGTTACTGGGGCGGACATGGGAATTGTGACAGCGAATAACTGGGATCAGATCTACAGTTGATACAACCACTTATTAACACTGTCAATTATCGGAGCCACATTCACAGTGAACATGATAAGATACTGACATGAGTCAGTTAATGGGGTTTCACAAACCACATGAGAGATAGGAAGGTGTCTTCTGACATACACTTTCATGTTTTTCATATAAAAAGTTCTGACATTGCCTCATGTTGGGTGAACATCACTCAGTCTCAGTGACACATAAGGGCTGCATATGGCTTTCAAAGGGGCAACAATAGTGATCACTCTCTTTGCGATACCCATAGACAATCACCAATATTTCATTGGAGTACATTCAAGAAAATATGCTTAAAAAACGAAAAAGAAAAATCTGAATCTGACAGAGCTGCAATGATAATCTGAAATAAACTCTTTATAAGAAAAATGTTTCATTGGCAAATCAAAAAACATCATCCTTTTTGGTGTGTCACACAGCTAGAACAGTCCTAAAATTCTGACAGGATTTTAACCGGACAAAGAAGAAGGTAGACTCCGCGGCACTCCTGTCTAGAGAAAATGATTGTCAACATAAAACATGCTAGAAATGTATTGAATGGAGACAAACTGCAGAAAGAGCCTGTTAATTCTCGACATCCGGGTGATTTTGGCTTTTAGAAGTAACATTCACCTAATTCCACTTGCTTTCTCTTGCTCTCAACAAGTTATCTGCAGGAAACAGTTTGACACTGCAGGCTTCCAACTGTTTTAGAGTCAATCCATGTAATAGACTCAAACTTTAAAAAAAAAGGAAAATAAAAGGTTACATGACAGTGTTACTTTTGCTTTTCGAAGTTCAGAAGAAACCAACTAATACAAGCCAGCAGGAGTGAACATAGAGTCACAAAAGTTTTGAATCTTTAATCAAAATCCATTTTATCTTTTATATTTCTGAGTCATTTAGTAGACACAAAAATAAATAAATAGCATGAGCTGTGGCATTTATTTATTTATTCACTGTTCTCTTTGGAATTCACTTCAGTTCGAATGGCACTTGAGTTGGCCATTTCCTTCTGGGCCACTTGGTTCTCATTAGAATTTCCAAATGAGTCCAATGCTGAATTATCTTTGCTGACCTTAACCTGTCTTTCCTGCTGCACTGGCTCTCCATTGGTCTTCATATCCACCCTAAATGTAGCCTTCTTTCCATTTAGGAAATGGCTGTGCTCCTCCAGCTGTATCTGCTCGCCTTCCTCACCCTCTTCCAGATTGCTCAAGATAATGGGCAGTTTTGCATCTGCCTCTGTATTCTCCAGCAGAGCAATGTCAGTCTCCTCATAGTGGGGCAGTTGGGCACCCTCCTCCAGCTTCTTTTCAAAATGCTGACGCTTGGACCGTCCACTAGCAAGAGCTTTTTCCAGAATCTGCTTCTCGGCCAAGCGGAGCTGGATGGCAACACGAGCATGAGGGGAAAGATCCAGTTTCTCAAGCATGGAGCGGTCCTCCTTGAAAAAAGGAGAGATAATGGCCAAGCGATCAGAAGTTAAAAAAAAAACAAGGAAAAGACAAAAATGGACCAAAATTCTATTTTTCCAGTTTAAAGAATAATTGCAGCAGACAAACCTCGGAGGTCGTCTTGTAGGTTTTAAGCAGGAGAGCAGCTCTAGTCTCAAGGAAAGTCCACAGCTTGATCTCATTCTCCCAGCTAACCGGGTACTCACAATTGCCCAAGGTGAAGATCTTATTAATGGCCCCATCTCCTAACAGGTAGTCCTTCAGTTCCTCTATGATTAAACAAATCCTCAAAATTAAATTCAGGACATGAATTAAAAATAAAAAATCTAGCATTACATATTCATTACACCATCCTATAAATACAGAATTAATGCATTAAAACCCAGACAGTCGTCAGCTGTCTAAAACATGATTTCCAACAATGTACTCTCTTTTAAATACTCTTTCAGGACAGCATAAAATTTGTTAGCAAAATTTATACGCCAAATTAATAAATATAATAGGTATTAAAACCAATCTAGCTTTCCAAATCGTCCAGACTTGTTCATTTGCAAGGTGCTTGATTTTGACAAATGCAGTTGCCAGAATTTTTGCAGCCACATCTAGGCTGGTTTGGTCATAAAGGAGGAAAATGTTTAAGAGCACAATAGAAATTGTGTCACACAGTTAAAATGTTGACATGAACACAAACAAACAGACAATCTACAAAGTTCACAGAACACATGTGACTGATTAAAAATTAGGTGAATTTTTGAATAAATTGTATTCATACAAATTGTGGGAGAATGTGGTCTTGTTTGGATGGGGATTTATTACATAGCTGCCATCCTGCAGACATGCTCTTTCCACATTTGTCAATCTGAACTTATCAATTAGCAAGCTATGGAATGGACAAGCCACCTGACTCCTCACTGTTTCCTCTCCTCTGCTAATACATAGAAAAGGAAGGTTCCTGATGGCAGTCACAATATGCTCTGTTTTTGTTTGCTATTCATGATTTGACTATGCCTTCGAATACCAGTCATCATCTTACCTTCAGTCATGCAGAAGACTCTCAGGAAGGCTAGTAATTGTGCTGAAATAGGTGGCTCATTACAGTGCAAAGCAAAGACACAGGACCTAGACAAGACAGAACAAATTCAAAAGTGTATAATCATAATTAATACAATAAATTAACAAGGTTAGTGTTAATGCAAAGTGAAGCAAGCTTTCATACCGACACAGTTATACAGACATCTCTCACATAAGATTCTTGGACATCCATGTCATAGTTTTTAATGATAAATCTTATCGTGGCAACTAGACTCGTTTACATTTTTAAAAGGACATCCTCAGATGTAATTCACTAACTCCCCTTTTCTTTGTATTCAATACAGCCGTGACTGAAATTATCTACAGCTTTCATCAAAGAAACAAAGGAAAACCACATGTTGCCTTTTACTGTATTATTGTACTATTACGTATTTATTTTGTACTTATGTTATATTATCTGGTAATCACTGCAGACAAGACTTTCATTGTACAAGTAAATATATTTCTTCACTATGCAAGACACAATAGATTCATTAAATCATAAAAGTACTGCACTCACTTAATATAGTTAACAGGTAAAGCGAAGACAATCTTTCTGAATGGAAGTGACTCCCGGAAAAAAGGATCAAAACTACAAAGTAAGACCCTCTGAACAAAAACTGTAGCAATTGACTTTGGGTTCCCAAAAGCCATACCAATACTGTACTTTAATCCGAGTACATTATATACTAGCATATTATCTTCTTAGACTTCTTATGTTTGGATTCAGGAGGAGTAGTAGTGTGGTTTCCTTCCTGGTCGTGGAACAGTGGACCAGGTCTATACCCTCAGCAGGGTTCTTGAGGGGGGATGGGAGTTTGCCCAACCAGTCTTCATGTGTTTTGTGGACTTGGAGAAGGCATTCGACCGTCCCCCGTGGGCAATCCTGAGGGGGATGCTCCGGGAATATGGGGTACCGGCCCCGTTATTTGGGCTGTTCCTTCCCTGTATGCCCAGAGTCGGATCTTGATCCACATTGCCGGTTGTAAGTCGAACCCGTTTCTGGTGAGAGTTGGACTCCACCAGGGCTGCCCTTTGTCACAGATTCTGTTCAGAATTTTTATGGACAGAATTTCTAGGCGCAGGTAGGGCGGCGAGGGGATCTGGTTTGGTGACCGTAGGATCAAGTCTCTGCTTTTTGCAGATAACGTGGTTCTGTTGGCTCCATCAGGCCATGATCTCCAGCTCTCACTGAGGCGGTTCGCAGCCGAGTGTGAAGTGGCCAGGATGAGGATCAGCACCTACAAATCCGAGTCCATGGTGCTCATCCAGAAGCTGGTGGAGTGCCCACGGGGAAGAGGTCCTTTCCCAAGTGGAGGAGTTCAAGTATCTCGGGGTCTTGTTCATGAGTGAGGGAAAGATGGAGCAGGAGATTGACAGGTGGATTGGTGCAGCATCTGCAGTGATGCGGACTCTGTACCGGTCTGTCGTGGTGAAGAGGGAGCTGAGCTGAAAGGCAAAGCTCTCAATTTCCTCAGTTTACCAGTCGATCAACATTCCTACCCTCACCTATGGTCTTGAGCTATGGGTAGTGACCGAAAGAAGGATTGCGAATACAAGCTGCTCCTCCGCATAGAGAGGAGTCAGATGAGGTGGCTCGGGCATCTGGTCAGGATGCCTCCCTGGACACCTCACGGGGGAGGTATTCCAGGCATGTCCATCTGGGAGGAGGCCACGGGGAAGACCCAGGACACGCTGGAGAGACTATGTCTCCAGGCTGGCCTGGGAGCACTTTGGGGTTCCCCCAGAAGAGCTGGACCATGTGGCTGGGGAGAGGGAAGTCTGGGCCTCCCTGCTCCAGCTGCTGCGACCCGACCACAGATGAGCGGAGGAAGATGGATAGATGGATGTATAGATGGATGTATGGATAGTCTTCTTATGCAGAAAATTAGGTCTTATGTCTTTACTCCTGAAACAATGTATGGATTGTGAAACTGTGATAGGAGGCCTATAAACAGAACTCACGAGAATCAATTAAACATCACATCAATATACACAGCACTCAAGCTGCAGGGGACATATATTTCCCTGTTTCAGCAACATGTAAATGTAGAGATCAGTGACACAGGGTCAGCATTATTATACCACAGGAACATTACAATCATGTACTCACTCCCCCAATTAAATCAGCCATGCACTGACACATTGGACTCTTACAATAGTCCAATACTCAAGATCTCCTAAACATACTGCATTGTTCATTTTAGAAATTCTGGTCTTCAGGTCAAACAGGTGGTGCAGGGTGTGAAACATTGACAAGTTTCTACCGTGGTGACCTTTGCATTTATCAGTCAGAGCTACCCCTTTTCACCCCACCAATCCCTCTTCCTTGCTAAAGTTCGACTTTCTATTGGTACAGAACTCCGACAAACCCACAGCTTCATAGAAGCCCTCCACAATCCCGATTCAACAAATCTCACAGTTCAAGATATTAGTTGAACAGAGAGATGTGCAGTAGGGACTTGATAAGAGCAATTAAATAATTCAGTGAGACTCCGCATAGAATGTGCTGCTGCCTCCCCCTGAAAATGGTCACATTGATCACTAAAGTACTACTGCTGCAACTGGGATTGTTTCATTTAACACACCCCACACTGATTTTTACTTTCATCAATAGGAGATTGAAAGAGATCCGATAAAATATGCAGTGCATGAAAATTTGCACAAAATTAATGATAAAATGTGGAAGCTTGGTGAAGCCATTGGTGATGAAAATGTTAGTGTGGAGAGTGAGCGATACTTGAAGGGTGAAACATCCGATGAAAGAAAAAAAAACTTTCCCTGATCAACTATGAAGAAAGACAATTATCGCCTATTTTTAAAATTAGCATAAAATATTTAGTAATGCAATTAGAGTATATAGAAAGTAAAATGACATACGCGGGGATGCCTGCCCGTGCCAGCACCTCAGCCTTCATTGCATAGAGGCGCTCACTCTTACTGACACCAAGCTTGATTTTCACCCGATCATGGGCGTTGTCTTGGAAGAAAAAGCCGTTGTGGATGACAAACTCCGCATTTGATCTTGTACCATAAAAGATGTAGATCTAGAAAAAGGATACAAAATCAGCATCAATCACCAAGATTACCTCTTTACTTGACAGAATGAAAGACATTGATCTGGTAACTTAAAAATACTTCAAACATTGTACAAATACAAAAAAACATAGCTGTTAACGATCGATAATATATATTGCTAAAAGACAAATGGTTTTTACCTGTTCATTCTTTTTGTAGTCCTGCAGTGCTACACACTCACAGCGATCATCCTCCAAGTTGTAACCAGTGGTAATCTGAAGATTAAATATAGTTTTAACTAAACAAGTCCCATCATTAACAAATGAATGCAGTTAGAAATGTGTACTTTATTGTTCAATTTATAGGGCTATAGATGGATATTGTTGTGTCTTGAACATTTATTGTATATGTATGTGAATATATTTTTCACTGCTTTATTGAAGCTGTAGGACACAGACACATCAAAATCTTGAAATTCAAATTTACTATTTCTTCCAACACAAAAGATCAAGTTGAGGATGCAGCAAGTGATCCAAAGTGGACACATATACGTGTCAAACCTGATTTCAGTCAAGCAGTTTTGTTCCATTACTTTGCAAATTCTTGCAAAGCTGAAATGCATGACCAAAATGAAAAATGTTTGCTGTCTAAAACACTGGTTTTTGGAGAAAAAAAAAAAAGAAAAAGTAAAAGGAGTCCGATATAACATCTGCTGCGTTGTATTTATGATATGAGATTCTAATTGTCTCAGAAAATATCATGATTCTAATGTATGATGCCTTTAGCATTTCACAATTATTACTATCATTTCCATTTTCTTCATGAACATTTGTAACCACCATTTGTAACCAACCCTGATATAAACCCGGAGTTCAACTGTATATAACATTGCTTTTACTTTCACAACATGGCCAATTCAAACACTGGCATATGTGTGTGTGCGTGTAAGAGAGGGGGAGAGAGAAGATATTGTGACAGAGCGTTGAAGACCTCACCAGTCCATTTGTGTGGTTACACATGTCCCAAAGAGGAATGAGGGCCTGTGTGATCCGACTGCCATCCTCTGTGGGAATTTGATTCTGACGGGTCATAACTGAAGACACAGCCCATCTACAAAAAAATATTCCAAGAGTTCAGTACCTGTGGAATTATTTACTCCAACATCCAAGACACCATTGCCAAATACAGATAAGACTAAAAAGGGAGGAAGATAAAATAAACAGTGGAAAAATTGTGATGAAGGAAAAAAAATTGATTTAAAGAAAACTTTACATCTATCTTTTCCTTCCACTGACATCAGTATAAGTCTTAAAAGAATAAACGCATGTTATTGCACCCAGGGTATGGAATTCATCAATAGTTATCACCAAAGTCAACAAGAAGACCTAGGAATGATTCCAAACAATGAAAACATAATCCAGCCTGTGAACACTTTTGAGATATAACAAGCTTTTGGGGTTAAGTCAAAGACTAAAACCAAAATTGCAGTTGGGCAATTTGTTTGGGATTTGTGTAATGAGGTGGCTTCCCTTTAGCCAATATACTGTCTAGACCGTGTGATGTTATGTATTGTATTGTATTTGGTAAAGTCATCACCAGCTTAATGATATACCTTTCAGTCATTAGGAATTGTGTTGTTTAAAGATTCACAAATAATGACTTTGAAATTTAGGTTTTATCAACCGTGGCTTGGACAAACATCAAAGTGAGCAAATGTATCAGGGATTAATTACTCTGAATCTAGCCAGTACAACTGGGTGCTAGTCAGGATGGAAAAATAACACCCCCATTACAACTATAACGTTCACAGAGTCTTTCTGAGCCCAGAGAAAATTCTACAATTAGATTGTGCCTTAAACAAATATGGCAGAAACAAGAACAGAAGCAATTTAAAAGGCTTGTCACTTGGCAAGCATAAGTGCAAAGACTGCAACCTTCCGTAACTTGAAGCTGAATCTGCCATTTTACAGAAGACCTGTAATTAGTCATCTGGATGACTATCATGTCATTACAAGAATTTTTTTTATTTTTCTATTTTATTCTAGCATTATTGTGTCACTTGGTATTGCTTATTAATCATTTTATTATTCTGAAGAATGGATAGTTAAAAAAAAAAAGGCCTGACAATTGCTGTAAGTCTTGTCAGAGGAACTCGCTTTTTGGTCTGTTGAGCTGAATCAGAAATGAACAATTAAAAAACAAGCCTGCATTGCATTTATTCTACAAAGAAAACTAGTTTCAATTGATAACAGTAGATTTTTTGGGGTCATCACCTCTCCAGAAATCAAAAAACTCTAAGGGTGACCACAATATTTTATTCCAAGAATTTTTTCATTTGGAGCTGTTTTCTGTTAAGGCAACAATCTATACTGCCCCAAAAACTGGTCTTTAAAAAGTTAATGTTTCAATCTTTAATAACATGTCCATGGTCAATCGAAAATTAGGTTAATTTCAAGTGTTTCACATGCGGTTGTCGGATACTTCAAGTTTGAGGTAACAGCCCTCTCAGACCGACTGAATACAGAGGAAGACATATCAACATTGCATTTTTTTTAAACTCACCTTAAAAGAAAAATATAATGATTGATAGATATCTTTGTTGCACTAGAACAGTACATGACCAACACTAGTGCAGAATATGGAAGTTTAACAGTAACATGATGTCATATCTATTTTTGTAGAGATGCAAATACTTGCATGTATCTAATTCCACATTTGGTGCAGCAAAAATTGGGAAAAAAATAAATTGTTTGGTTATTATTTGAAGTTGAACTGCCCTTTTAAACCAGTAGAACTAAACTATATCAAAGTTTCTGCCGAAAATTGAACGGTTAACACATAAGGCAGTATTAGATAGCTAGACATGCTCCAATTTTCATGGGAAGTGGACAGTTTCTGTCTCAGAAAAAAAGCATATGTGCTCAAGTCACATACATTTCATCAGTAATGTGGCAGCAACAGAACACTTGCATAAACTGCAGAACAACATTTGTAAAACCCAAGAACAACAAAGTTAAACAGACAGATCCGACCACACTATCTAACTTGCTGAAGCTAGCAAGAGACCGGCTAAAGTATTCTCCTTATTCTTCTTCAGCATTCACTGGCATTAGTTTTTTGCAAATGTTTGAACATACTTCGTTGTCATTTCTAACTAAGCTGATTAATGGACATTTTAAGTTATATTGGGTGCATTTAATAATTACTGGAGTCATTTGCACCTGATGCTCTGGGAATATCTCTCGTCTAAGTAGGATTTGCAGAAAAGCATTCATTTTTCGAGTCAATTTAAATGTGTTTATTGTCTTTCTGAGATGTACTTGTCTAACCTGGCCAATGACCTGAATTAGTTATTCCTTAATAGCAACCTGTGCTAGCATCATTAAGTTGCTGTAGTCTATGCACATTAAATTAGTAACAAGCAAACACTAATGTGTGTAATGTACAATATTGGTTATATCTGGATGCACTGTGGACAGCAAAGTAAGAAATGTATTGTACAGGGAAACACGTTTCCAGACTGTACATATGACAATAAACATTTTGAATCTTGAA
Organism: Fistularia tabacaria; assembly: GCA_901007705.1. Classification (NCBI taxonomy): domain Eukaryota; kingdom Metazoa; phylum Chordata; class Actinopteri; order Syngnathiformes; family Fistulariidae; genus Fistularia; species Fistularia tabacaria. The sequence goes on along the minus strand of CAAKHD010003373.1, from coordinate 27,055 downwards.
TCTATAGAGTACTCATCAAGGTATCTAAGGGGGGAAATAAGATTATATTTGTTTGATCACAACCTTGAGACAGCTGTACAATGTGTCCGAATCTTGAGAATTAAGTTTGGGACCAAATTACCATTATAAATTGCAGGACTGGAGGCACTTCCAAGGAGAAGAAAAAAAAAAGTGCAATTGTAAAGGCAAGCAAAGTACCCCGCCCTGCATACACACTTGTACGTAGACACTGACCTGTAGTCATCATATGTGAAGCTGTCCTTCAGGGGTAGTTTGCTTGCTGCAGGATGAGTCTAGGGATGGAGGGAAGAAGTGGATGAGAGGAAGAGAGAACAGAGAAGGGGGGTAAAAATACAAATCAGTAACAGAAATTTCATTATGCAGGTATGCTGGAGGGGGCAGCTTGACAGCAATGGCTAACAAGAAGGACTGGGAGTTAAGGGGCCACTGCTGGGGCACCTCTGTGTGTTTGTGTGAGTGTGTGTGGTCCATAGGTGCAGTGTGGCACTCGGCCGCTCACATACATCACTGTCAACTTAATTTGTTGTGGCCAGCAGCCGTCATAAATCTGCCTCATCAATTTGGGCCGGAAAATGGGCTGCGTGTATGTGTGTGTTGGAGAATGTGTGCCCGCAAAAGCCACTGGCTTCCTCACTTAAAGCCACAGCTGTCACCTTCGGGAGACATTTACAAACAGCTCTGAGATTCAACAGTAGAGGAGGAGAGAAAGGGGAGGAAAGAACAAGAGAAGGAGAAGCTCAAAAGATTAATAATGACGGAAAAGGGAAATAAAATCTAAATGGGCTTCAGTATAAAAAGTTGGTTGGGATGGCAAAGTATAACTAAAACTGCAAAGCAGAAGAGGCATCAGCACCTCTTTTTACAAGTCTCGCACGCACGCACGCACGCACACCCAAACTTACAGAATCTTTGTAAATTCTGCCAAGGCTACAATAGAGATCATCAACCCAGATCACATTTATGACTTGGATTTTTTTTTTTTTTAGCAATACATGCAACCAACCCTTAAAAAGACACAACAAAAACTATTCCAGACATCTAGTCTTGTTTTTTATAATCTAACAGTGCATCTTTGACTTTGAATTCATCTTAGATTGAGATAATTTGCCTTGCCTTCAATTTGTATTTGTTTAACGGTCATACACAGTGCCGCTTTGACAAAATGTGGATTTAAAACCATTAGTATTGTCCTAAAAATGAAAAGGAAAGACACAATTGCTCAGTTAGTTGATGAAACAAAATACAAAGGTACATTGAAGTTCGCAGCCCACATGGGAAGACAAACTTATTCTCGAAGTGGTCAAAAACCATAAGAATATATCACAGCCCAGTAGAATATCAAAAAACATGGACTAATGCAAAACCTATGAGTACTATGAGTAGCTGGTGTGTGTGTGTGTGTGTGTGTGTGTGTGTGTGTGTGTGTGTGTGTGTGTGTGTGTGTACGAAAGTGTGTGAATTAATCTAGAGCGTCTGGCGGTGACACTGATTCATCCCTACAGGTAAGTGCGGAGGATCATGCTTGTCAAGTTAAACAAAGTGAAAAGGCTTCTATTAGCCCCCCTCCAATGCCACACACACACACACACACACACACACACACACACACACACACACACAAGCCAGTGCATGGACACAGAGACACATACACACAGAACCTTGACCAATTTTCTCTGCTCTGTTTGCTCTCACCAGATGAGGAGGGGATGATGGTTTCTGAGGTGAAGGTCCAAATGACCAGCCTGGCCTCCACTCTCCTTCATCTAACTATCATGTGGCTCTTAACCAGTCAAAGACAACATTCATGACTTATAGAGTGAAGCATGCAAATGAAATTTGAAAGGAAACAAAAAGAATGAAAAAGAAAGGATTTACATGGGACAATGAATTTAACATCTACATTTTGGTACCTCAGTGGGTGGTAGCAATCAACCAGTAAATGGCTAGATTCACCTTTTGCCAAACTGATACTTTATTTACATTGTTGACCATACAGACCAGAAAGAAATATGCTGTAGTTCCATGATCCTGTTCCTTTTGTCACTCAATATCTAGTTTTTCCCTATTTTTAAGCTAAATTGTGTGCTACAATTTTAAATCATCTTCTGGTCTTTCTTTGAACTTTCTCATGGTTTGACTTTTGAACTCGTGGATCCCTAAAAAACTCCAAACTGTGTACAGCCTGATCGGTTGCTGGTAAACTGGCTGTTTTTTAAGGATTATTTAAAAATTTGGATTTCAACAATTTTGACTTTTCTACTACCCTAGCCAAGGAGTTTTGAGAGATAGTTAGGTAAAGAATAAAATCACCCTGTTCCCTTGGAGATGATCATTCATGAATTTCAATCTCAAATCAAACCAGCTGGTTAGTACTGACCTCAATAATGGTTGCTTCCCTGGCTTTGACTGTCAGACCATTCAGCAATATCCCCCAACTGTTTTTATCACAGTATCTAATGTAAAAAAGGCTTTTAGTCCTTGCATGTTTCAACCTCTTTGGATCACTTCAGGTACTGAATGATGTTGATTTCAGCATTTCAAAAGGGTGGTACTGTTTCTGGATATTTTTATTCAATTTCAATTCATAGACCCGCTATAGGCAATCATGCTCTTTCCAATTTCATTGTGCTGGTTTTGTATCTTCTGTTTCAAGGCCGACGATGCCATTAAGATTCCTCTGCATTTACTGTACCGGAGTCATTTAGACTTACAAATTCCAGGGCATACATTGGAGTTCTCACATGATCTTCCCATAAATTACATTTAGGAGGTTACATAGGAGGCTTTCCTTGCAGAGAATAATAACTGTATTCATTTTTTGTATGCCGTCGAGACCAGATCTGTCATCCAAGAACCAGCAGCCTTGTAGCTGAATCTGAACTAGAACAAAAATGAAAATTTGTTAGCTCCATGAAATGTCAGAATGTGTTGACTTAAAGACCCTTGTCCAATTCAATGAACAATGTATCAGTTTTAGATATAGTTGTCCCTTTTAGATTTAGACTGACCCGAAGTGTCAAAATTTGGATGGATGAGCCTAACCACAGTTTTTTGCCAAAAATGAAGATAGACAGAGCATTTATGGAGTCTCACAATCTGTTCTGCTTACATGCTCATGAATGCCAATACTGTCTTTTTGCCAACCTTATCAATTCCAAAGAAAATTCAAAACTTCTCATATAAACTGTCTACTTTACCACTGACTTCATTAATTTTTTCCAAGCACTTTGAAGGATATGTTTGTGACCATAATAAAATCAGTGTTTTGTTCCCCAAAATATTCTGCAGAACTTTGAGGAACTAATCTCTCACTTAACTCAAGGATTTTTTCGAAATGATCAATCTTCTTCCTTCATCCTTGATCCAGTCATTTAAAACATATTGTACTCCAGCCTAAGCTCTGTTTATTCAGGATTTTGACCAACTTTCACAACCAGTGTATATGGCCATACATTCTGTAATCTTTGTCTTTTCCACCTATTTGTTGCCAGTGTAATTTTCATCTTGCACAAGCTGATTAATCTATTTTACCTGTATTTTGTATATCATTTTTATGAGCTTATATTTGTGAAAGAAGCTATATAATTATTTTTTTCCAACTGACTAACATACCAAATAATTTTCCTGATGAACACAAAAATGAAGCGAGAATGTCTGCACATGTCCAAACTCAGTCTTGTCTCTCTGACTTTATCTCAAAAACATCCGACATGTGTAGTTTCTCTGATGGACTCATTCCTGATCCTATCCATCTCTGTCACTCCCAAAGAGAGCCTTAACACTGCATCTCTGCTACCGCCAGCTCTGCTACCTGTCTTTTTCTCAACAACAATGTCTTTAAACCTTTCAACATTGCTGGTCTCACCACCGTCTTGTACACTTTACCTTTCATTCTAGTTGATACTTTGATCACACATTACCCCTGACACTTTTCTCCACCCATTCCAACCTGCTTGAAAAAAATTCTTCACTTGATTTCAACACTCTCCATTGCTTTGGACTGTTTACCCTGAGTACTTAAAATCATCAACCTTCCTTATCTCTACTCCCTGTAAATTCACCATTCCACTGGGGTCCCTCCCATTCATACACATGTTTCCTGTCTTTCACTGGCTAACCCTCACTCCTCATTTCCAGAGCATACCTTCACCTCTCTAGTATTATGAATATTGGTCGTATAATCCTGTATAATCCTGCTGACAGATTGTGATAAATGGCGAGCCTTCTCTGATGAAATTCGGAAGTGATTGGTTTTTGTATCTTCTTGTTCTAAAGTTTGTGGTTGTCATTTAAAAGCTTGAATGTGCAAATGTATCTGGTAATTGAGCTGCCTTAACCCTTAGGGGCTATGAGCAATTAGATAGATCATGTCTGCTCAACTACCATTTGCATTAACCTCTAGCAATGGAAGCTCCACATAAATCTCTGATTTCATAGGAGCTGTCCAGTCAGAAGGCACTGGTATGGCCCACCTATAACTGAACTGGTAAACAATTTAACCCCAAAATTACAATCAAATACAGTTGTGCTCATAAGTTTACATACAGAATCTATGATTCTTTGACCATTTTTCAGAGAATATGAATGTTAACACAAAAACATTTTTCCCACTCATGCTTAGGAGGGGGGGTAAAACCATTTATTGTCAAACGACTGTGTTTTCACTTTCTAACTCATAATGACAAAAGAAACTACCCAAATGACCCTGATCAAAAATTCATATACCCTGGTGATTTTGGCCTAATAACATGCACAGAAGTTGACACAAACAGGTTTGAATGGCTACTAAAGGTAACCATCCTCACCTGTGATCATCTGTTTGCTTGTAATCAGTGTGTGTGCGCATAAAAGTTGAGTGAGTTTCTGGGATCAAGACAGACTCTTCCAGCTTTCATCTAGCCACTGACATTACTTGATTCTGAGTCATGGTGAAAGTAAAAGAATTGTCAACGGATCTACGGGAAAAGGTAGTTGAACTGTATAAAACAGGAAAGGCATACAAAAAGATATGCAAGGAATTGATAATGCCAGACAGCAGCGTTCAAACTGTTATTAACAAATGGAAAATCAGGGACTCTGTTAAAACCAAACCACGGTTAGGTAGACCACCAAAAATTTCAGCCACGACTGCCAGGAAAATTGTTCGGGATGCAAAGAAAAACCCACAAATAACATCAGCTGAAATACAGGACTCTCTGAAAACTAGCAGTGCAGCTGTTTCAAGATGCACAATAAGGAGGCACTTGAAGAAAAATAGGCTGCATGGTCAAGTCGCCAGAAGAAAGCCATTACTGTGTAAATGCCACAAAGTATCTCACCTACAATATGCCAAACAGCACAGAGACAAGCCTCAAAACCTCTGGAACAAGGTAATTCGGAGTGATGAGACCAAAATTCAAGTTTTTGGCCACAACCATAAACGTTACGTTGGAGAGGTGTCAACAAGGCCTATGATGAAAGGAACACCATTCCTACTGTTAAGCAAGGTGGTAGATTGCTAATGTTTTGGGGATGTGTGAGCTACAAAGGCACAGGAAACATGGTCAAAGTTGAAGGAAAGATGAATGCAGCACATTATCAGCAAATAGTGGAGGAAAATTTTCACTCATCAGCCTGGAAGCTGCGCATGGGACGTACTTGAATATTCCAACATGACAACGATCCAAAACACATGGCCATGTCAACCTGTCATTGGCTACAGCAGAACAGAGTGAAGGTTCTGGAGTGGCCAACTCAGTCTCATGACCTCAATATCATTGAGCCACTCTGGGGAGATCTAAAGCGCGCAGTTCATGCAAGACACCCCAGGAATTTACAGGAACTGGAGGCTTTTTGCCAAGAAAAATGGGCGGCTTTGCCATCTGAGAAAATAAAGAGCCTCAACCACGACAACCACAAAAGACTTCAAGCTGTCATTGATGTTAGTGGGGGCAATACACGGTATTAAGAACTGGGGTATGTAAACTTTTGATCAGGGTCATTTGGATGTTTTTTGTTGTCATTAGGATTTAAAAATAGAAAACACAGTTGTTTATCAATAAATGGCTTCCCTGGCCATGAGTGGAAAAAAGTTTTTGTGTTATCATTCATATTCTCTGAAAAAAGTTCAAGAAAGCAAAAACTCTGCCGGGGTATGTAAACCTTTGAGCACAACAACCCTAAAATGACCATTCTATAGTGTGATGGAGGGGAACAACATGTAAAATGGCCTCATTTTCGGACAGACAGACACACACACCAAGCCTTGCATGCTGAGATGCATTAGCATCCAAAGACAAGGGTCATCCATCATGTTCCACTGAGGGGGGACGACACAGTGAGAGAGAAGGGGAGAGGGAGGGAAGGAAAGAAAGGAGTGAGTAAAGAAGTAAGAGGGGACTATAAGGAGAGGAAAAGTCCAAGAGATAGCCAAAGAGGTGATATATACTAAAAGCCAATTACGTGTTCATGATTCCTGTGCTTTATCAAGGCGGTTATCGAATGCATACAAAATATAGGGGAACACCCTCTCAAACTTGTATGCAAAAAAACCCTTCTTGCTAAATGGAATAACATAAAGCTCTCTCGAAGCTAAATATCCTAAATAATGTCAGTGAAGAACACTCATTCATTCTTCTCTAAATACAGCATAAAATATTTGCACCATTGAAGAAAAACAACAGGCACAATGTCAGTGGTACAGTGCATTATTTCCGTCAATAGGGAAACATTTATCAAAAATAAAGTGCACCTCCCTATGTAATGTATATACGCACACCACTGTGTGTTAGTAATGGCTGATTGTTATTTCTGTGTCAAATAGGTAAGCACACATAGCCCCAATTACCGTCAATGCATTTCGATAAAAAAAAAAACAGTGATGGTATGTTACAGGAACCAAAATGTGTGTCTGGTCTGCCATTTAACATTTGATTTCCTATTATCCATTTGACAATTTCATTTCAACAGCCTTACCTTCTTTGGTCATAATGAATACATATCACACAGTCCTAAATGTCTAAGATGTAGCATCAAAATTATTTGCTTTGTTTCAGTTGCAACTGTTTGAGAGACACAAAAGAATAAACAAGCTCTGAAGTATGATGTAGCCACGGAACCACTCACGTAAAAGGCTGTCCAGACAATACTATCATATCGGGATTGATTCTAGCCAATGGAGAAGTGTCTATCGAGATCTACACGCAAGTTGATGTAAAGTGTCAATAACCTTTGAGATGTGAAAAGGAATTATCTCTGTACACATTCATTAACAGGGTCTTCGACCCATTGGCATGTTTTTGGTTCCACCCAATTACATGCTAGGGTGATGCGCGCAACTTACATAAAAAGCAGGTTAAACATTCCCACATATCTAACATGTGCCTTTGTTAGACATGTGTATTAATCTTCACAGGTGATTAGTACATAGATCACATGAAAAAGGCACTGTACACATTAACAAAGGCAATTTCACCATTGAAGATTGTCCAAATTGTCATTGTGATGGTCAAAAAAGTTTAGGATTTAAAGTTTTTTTTAAAGGCAAAAGGTGACAGATGTATAAACAATTACCAGGATACATAAACTAAAATTATTAAAAAAAAAAAGAACCAAAACTAGATTCATAATCTTTTGGTGAGAAGAATATCCTTTTTTGTTGTTGGTTTTGGGGAATGTCAGTTGTGGTTCAGTCTGTCTGTATACATCAGCATTTATCAGTGCGTGTGGTGGTTTGTACATTCAAACATGCTGGACAGAGAGAGGACAGGGTGTTGGGGGATACAGAGCTGGGGTAGGGGGGGCATTCAGGTCATTTCAATTCAAAGTCAATGTGACAAGCTAATTTTCCAGCTCGGTCATCTGAGGAGGAGGGAGAAGAGGGAGGAGGTGGAGATTGAGCGGGGGGCCGTATGAGGGTAGAGGATATGTATGGTAAGAAAAGAGATGTATTAAAAGAAGGGGACAGGATGTATACACACACACCTACAGAGCTGTGGGGCACCCTTGAGACTGCAAATCAGTAAGAAGGACTGCGTGTGTGCGTGTGCGTGTGCACGTGCTTGTGCATAAACGTCTTCTGCTGATAGACAGTTGAAGTCAGTCCAGTATCATTATCAAATACAGTTCTCACTGAACAGTTCATTCCTACCCTGTTGTGAGTGCTGAGGTTAATCATGACAGGGTTGTTTAAATACAGACAGTAATATCCTTCCAATGGCACATTAAAGACATATGGATTATAGTTTGCATTTAGCATTTAGAGAGCAGAAGAGCCTTGAAGTTATAGTCATACTTAACTTATTACCTATTAGCTGCCACAATATATGTATGATCATACTATGCACACATTGTAATGCAGATTATTATTTATGATTCAGTGCAAATGGAAATGATTGATTTTAAACACTTATGCTTTAAATATAAATATGATACAAAAGTAAGCCATTATGTTAATATACTTCAATGTATTTGTATATACTATAAATACCTAATTGTATTTGTTAAGGTGATCATTGAAGTTCACATTGTCTTAACTGATGTATATCAAAAAGGCCATGAGTATGCCTATCTATACATTATAAACATAATCAATTTCGCAAGAAAAAAGACAATACGCATAAGCGAAAATAAGAATCTTTAAGTATGAGACAAATGCATTTTAAATCATTAAAAACCTTGATTGGTTCTAAGATAAGATTGGTTTTGCTGTGTCATACACAGTGTAAAATGGGTGCTTGTGAACATTTTTTGCACATGAAGTATATCTTATTCTAGACTTTGATGAGAATCCCTAGGAGTCCCACAAAGAACCCTGGGGCTCCCCTGGACCATGCTTTGAGAACTCGTGACAAAGTGAAATGTCCCTGGTGTGATTCAAACAAAATAATGTAGTGGATTGTCTAAAAGCTGCTGCATTTTTCCAACAAGAAACACAAAAATGTCACATGGGGCCTGGCCAGATATAAGCAGCAATTAAAGCTGATGGGAATTTATTTAAACTCGAACTCATTAACAACTTTTATTTTTTAGAAGCTGTGAGACTAACACTGAGCACACTGCCTGTGAAGACAGTACTATTACATGGCGATCCCGTCACAAGTTTGGAGATACAATTAGGGATTTTCGTCGGCATTCTACCTGATTTTATCATTTGTCTGACGATGTGACACACAACCTAGTTTTTAACATGTGCTGGTAATTGTGAGGACTCAAAGGCACTGTCCTGGGTCACAAGTGTGCTATCTGGAAAGCTAATTTGAAACACCATGAGGCGACTTTGTGATGTAAAGAACAAACAAGAACAGTCCAAAGTTAAAAACCTAGCACCAAACTATAAGGGATGGTTATCTTGGTTACTGCTGAGAGAAACCTATTATATACCTAATTTCAGCCATATACTAAAGACAACATTCAGAAATCAATGTGTTGTGATGTATTACTGTAAAGAGTACATTATACTATACATTTTACATTCATTGTAACAATGTTTTTTTGGCTTGGCTGTAATTTGTTATTTTCTTTTAAATGTACTTTTTTTTAGATATGTAATCTATTGTTATCCTCTGCCTTTTCTTGGTATTTTCACTTGCTCTGCTTTCTTTCAATTAAATGTTAGCATAGCAACCCATGACTCATTTGTCATATGATTTCATTACCTTACTGCTGAGGTGTGTGCAGAAAGACAATGATACTTTTAATTACAGTTAGTGAAAAATAGTTACAAAAACGCGGTTGTCATAAAAATTAAAACTATACAATTAAAGTTATATTCCGGAGAAGACTGTGTTTGGTAATTCAAGTGGATTTCTAGCCACTTGATTCATTAAGTGTGATTGAACTATATATGGTACATATGAGATGGCCAATTAAATAAAAGTGTAGATTGTGCTGGATTGTTTACATCTGTGATATTTGTGCCTTTCCAAATTCCCCCCTCAACCCTACCGTTTGAAGTTTCAAACACCATGGGTATTCATATCTTTGATCACAAACTACTGGTTCTGACTTTATTATGCATCTTGAAAAAATATTTGACAAAGGATTAGTTTACATGTCTTGCTTCTACTTTAATATATCATTATTATCATTTAGTCTTTATTGTTTCAGACATTTCATTTATGACACATTGTGAATGTGTTTTTGAACAACCCGTTACATAATTAACAAACCATGCATTTGAATTTGGTAAAAGAGCAACAGCTTTAGAAATTTTATCTTGCAAAAACAATTAATTGACTAATCTTGTCTGGTACTGAGTTTCTTCTTCTGTCATAGTGACAGTAAAATATTAAGAACACAACACTACCACCTACTGGCACACATTACGATCGCATCTATAAGTGGTTACCTCAGAAAGCCAAGATGCTCTGTACTATAAGAAAATACTTTATTGACCCCAAAGGGGAAATTATAGTATGGACCCCCCCCACCACCACCACCCCCCACGTTTCATCCAACACTAAATTTTGACTGAATGATACATTAAAACAACCACATTATCTTATTTTATCTTAACACATGAAAGCTCTAGCCTGTAATTTCCATTAAATTTGTCATGTAAATCTTCACCATTTTTTTAATCCATTATAAAATAGATTTTTTTTCATGTTCTCTATATCGAAGGTATTAAATAGATGCTAGTCACTCGTACATTGAATTACATATTTGTGAAATCCTTATGACAAATGACTGCTCAGTCATTGAAATTAAACTTTCTTGCTGGTAAGTTGTTGCTTTTTTAACAATTTGTCTTAGTTGGTCTTTTCTGAAGTTATAAGCATATTTCACAATTGAATGGATATAGAATCAGAAGCTATAGGAAGTTGACAACTTTAAATGGGATATCTAAAATAATTTAAGGAAAAAAAAAATCTTTCGGATCTGGGGCTCTCACCTGAACATATCCATCCAAACATGTCTGAGATTCAGCATGTAAACTACACCCCTGAACATTTGACTTGATATTGCTCTGATAAAGCCAATGCAACTCCACCTTAACAGCAGCTCTAAATATTTTTGACATTGTTAGTGTTAGATGAGAAGGCTGAATATTGTGTGACAATACAGAGGTATCTTGAAGAAGAATATCCAACTATAAAAATAAATACATACAATAAAAAAATAAATAATGTAGGTGCCAGTTTGGAGGCTTTGAGCTTCCTTGTGTACTGTGACACTAATGTTTAGAAGTATGTTTTGAGATGGTGTGGCTGCTGTCATGGAAAATACAGCTAACCTTAACGTAAACCCTGGTTTTATATAAAATCTACTCATCTGTAGGCCAATGTCTTTTTGTTGACTGAGCAGCAGTCCACTTCCTCAAATATAACTAGTTGTGGTAGTAGTAACTATCTTTCAGCAGATAGATGAATACATTTAAGTGTGTGTGTGGGGGGGGGGGACTCACAAAGAAACCTTTTACTCATCATTAATGACATTGTAATATAGTAACAAATGTAAAGAAAATATATTTTTGTTTTGAGTAACAATGCCAATTTCTCCATTATAACATATACACAGAAACAATCAAGTCAGCATATTCTCACCTGTACCAACTTGTAGAAGTATGCATACTGACGGGCGGTATTCTTATACTGGCTAAGGACGTCCTGTACAGCCTGTGTTCCCAGCAGCAGCTGCACCTCATCCTGTTGGTAGTAGAGTGGTGTGTCATATTCCTGAGGAAGACTGTGGATGTATGGCAGCCAGGGTGATGCAGGGTTGGCCCGCTCACACAACAGGTGGAGGGCAAGGGTGACATTGCCCATTGCCTGAAGGATTCTGTCCTGACTGTGTAAAGGACCTGAGAAATAGAGGTTGCAGTCATTTCATAATCCTATGATCACTGTGACAGTCCTACAATACTGTGTTAAAAAGACACCAACACCAAAGTTTCTACATCTTTTTAATGTAACAGAACATCTTTACTGTGCTGGATGAGGTGATAAAATTATTTGTTTGTGTTTTTATATTTGATTATTTATGTAAATAGCTTGGGTCTCCTCTGTCTTCATAACAGCCAAAGCATGTAACCCCACTCCCTTTGCAAAGTGCTCAATTCAATTTTGGTTCATTCTCCCATTTCCATGTCAGACAGCATATTTCCCCTCACAACTGCAGAGTGCTTACCCAAAAAAGAGTTCTGCGCTGACTCCACTGTCATCAGCATCTCCCTCGGAATCCACAAGAACAGCTCCTCTGCCTGCGTGTTCATACACAAACACACACCCACAGGATTATTTTAAGCGGTCTTGCATAATGATGTGCCATTTTTCTGCAGTGGCCAATATTGGAGTTTTCCAGTATAACAGACATGCATCATCACTGAATCTTAGCTAAGATTTTTTTTCTGCTATGGGAAATGGGATGAAGTTTCAAGCCCACTTTGGCTACCCCTGAAAATACTATAAATCTTAAGAGCCTGAGGTGTCAGGAGGGAACAGTGAGCCTCCAGAGACTGAGAAAGGCATTTTTCTAATAACAGTGCAATGCCAAATATAGTCTACTCACAGTGGCAGACACAGGTGAATTCACTCAGTGACATACCAGCTTTCCTTTGCATGAGCTAACCCTCCACAACCTCTCTCTCATACAAATATCTTTTCTAATATCAAGTCAGAAATATCCTAAGTGATCTGAACTTTTTAACTAAAGATGTAATATTGGAGTGGATAGGTTTGGTAGATAGATACATGTTTCCCCCCACAATTCAATTTTTTAGGGGGAAAGGTTTAATGCCCAAAAATTGAGCTCACCTTAATGTCTCTGGTGGCCTGAAGGCCATAGCCCTCCGCTCCAAAGCTGGCAACTCTGAAACTGTCACAGGATGCCCCACTTTCCTGTGCCCAAGACATCAGTTCGGCCAGGTGATCATCTCGGCTCCCCTCAAACACTATTGACATACCTGGAACCAAAATAGTCGGGCTTAGACAATTAGCAATGACTTTATCCATGAGAGATGACACTTTTCCTCTACCAGGGAATAAATTACAATAAGTCTGTCTGTAGGTACGCACACACCTTTCTGTTTCTTGCGGATCTTCTCTACCAAGCTTCTGATTTGGACATACTCTTCCCATTCTTTACCAGCAGAGGGGGCTGCACTACTGCATTCTGAAAATAAAACAGACTATGAAAACCTTGGCTTTGAAAAATCCACCTTGTCAGCATAAATCATATCAGCAAGTGAAAGGAAAGCAGGTATGGGGCCATGTCATTGTTGTGCCTATTTCAAATAAATCTCAAGTCTTCATAAGATATCTCAATTTGAGTTGTCCCTTGGTTTATTCCAACTTTGATTTTTTATCTCTTGTAATTCATGTCTTCGTAAATAATAATAATAATATTAATAATAAAGCACTTTTCATTAAAGTGCTGCACAAATGAGAATGAGTAAGAGCAGAGCACAATGAAATGGAAAATAACATTCATTTATTGTCTAGTCTGTGTCAGGGACACAGTGGGATGAGAGATTTCCAATGAACTCAGAGCAATTGAACTTGGATTTTTTCCCTTTTTCATTTATCAATGCTTTACATTTTAATGTTGTGTCTCATTCTTGTTTTACTAACTTACAAACTCGTTTATGGAGAAAAGGGAAAAAAGGACTTGAATAATATTTATTTAACCTGTTTTCTAATGACATTTTGACATGGTATATTCACAGTATATTCTAATGCATAACTTTTCAATTGCATTGAGTGAACTTGCACAGGAACTAAAACACACACCAAAGTAATTTCTTCTGCTTTTATCAAGTCAAAACTAAGAATGCAAGGGAAGTTTTGGTTCCTGTTGCAATGATAAACTTTATTTGGTATCAGATCATAATATTGATTAGATACATGACAATTGATTAATGCCAGCTATACCTGGTGACATTTCTGACAGCAAAATGTGGGGACCTGCAACTGAAGCATACAAGTTAAGGATGAACGTACTTTGCAGCAGCTCTGAGATAAGGTTCATCATCTCCTTAGGGGAAACCACTGCGCTGGCTCCTGACCCCGATTTCTGAGTCTTTACCCGACTCTTCTTTCCCATGGTGCTGGATAGACTACTGAGCTGAGGAGATACACATCATACTGTTAGCATTTCCTATTTTCTATCATAAGTACTTTGTGCCTCCTGAAATTGTGGCTTTCTGAAATTGAATGGCTTCTTACTTTGCAACAAAGCAGTATGGTAGATCATCAACTAGGCAGTGTGTGCAGCTGAACCCTAAAAACACAAATGTTTAAAAAAGGTAGTCTTATTGTCACACTTATAAAAGAATAATGCTATCCCCATCTGCCTTCCCTCAGTGCAGCAGCTTGTTACTTGTTTTATCAATCAAAAAGCCAGTGTGACACTTTTTTTGAAGGGCATGCATTTAAATAAAATCAACTGCTTTACAAATGTTAAAGATGATAACAGGCAGATTGTGGCTACAACACGTAGTTTGCTCTTGAGCTTTAACCGGTTCTAAAGTGAGAAAGTTAAACAAGTGTCAGCCTGTCGGCAGAATGTCCACAGCAGAGAATAGCAAACTGTAAGAGGCAATCAAACACATCAGCCTTTCCATCAGTGGCTCAGATGTAGAACTGCTTGCCTCCAATCCATGTACCAGCTGACCCAGTTCTCTGATGGTGAAAAGAGAGACTCTCTCCCCCTTTGTCAAGTCTTAACCAACATTTTTTAGGTACTCAGGGGTCTTTCTGTCTGGGGCTGCACATACTGGGAGCTAACACACAACTGAGTTCTGTTCCTACACTCTTGACGTGGCTTAGTGAAGACGAAACAATTGCTCAGATGAGGAGCACAACTTTTTCCCAATATAAATTAAAACAACATTTGAATATACATAATCAATAATTATATAATTATAAATTAAACTTGTTAAGCTCAAACCAGTAAATGACCAGTGAATACACAAGACATGACTCTTGTGTGGTGTCAAAAACTGCCTTCTCCTCACTTGGTAATACAGTAGCCAAAAAGATTGAAGCTCAAATTCATAAATGCATATGGTAAGAAATTGGACACTTTCAAAATTAAAAAAAATTAAAAAAAAAAATAAAAAAAAATAAAAAAAATCGAAAAATAACATGCTGCAAATAAATAAATGGTTACCTATAGGATATATTCGCTATAAGGTGAGGCATTTAAAACATTGAGCTTGAGAGTTCGCTTGTTAGACGTGGGATATGATTGAACAATCCTGAGCTAACTGTAAAACATATGCACTGTTGAATTTCTAAGCTCGAACCTTTAGCGGCTCATCAAGCTAGTGCTTTTATGTCAAAAATGTGTGTGTGAAAACACCTCAGTGAAGAGAGACTAAAATGAAGCAACCAAATAAAAGCCACAAAATAATCTTGATAAACTGTTTCTGGAATGAGTGATTGTGCTTTTGAAAATAATCATTTATAAAGTATCACGCGCTATGAATCGGAAGTTGCCAAATTTTAGATTTCCAATGAGTGCTTTCCAACTACATTCTGATGGAAACTAAGTGAGCATCTGATGAAATATTTCAGGTGTCACATCCAAGTACCTCAAAAGCAATATCTTAAGTGACAAAATACTTTTGTAAGAGATTTACCACATAATTCCAGTGTCTGTGCACCAATTTGGTTTTGAAACGGCCTAAGCTTGACTAATAGGAATTCCCCTTGCCGAGCAGCTGCACACATCACTTGTTCACTCTAACACGCATGCACACACTTATGCACACTATTTCACAATTCTGTGGCAGTGAAGCAAAGAATGTCCTGTTGATTTTTTCTGTAAGTGTTCAATCTTTGGCTAAACAGTGCATACTTCAGTCACATTTGGGACATTGATAAATGAAGAATGTTGGAGCAAGGGACCAGCTATAAATTGTTACAAATCTTATGTCCAAGATGTCTGTATTTTTCCAGTAAAAAAAGGGGGAAAAAAGCAGCATTAGTAATGACTATTTCACTGCAATGAAGCAAAGTGTCCATTTTTAGAGGGAAAAAAAAGAGGAAAAAAGGCAAATGTAGTGTGTAAAATACCCAACCGATACAACATTACAAAATTGCAACCATTTGAGTATTTTTAACTAATAATTCGAACATTTTCCTCCATGCATGTATTAACTTGATCTATGTATCTCACATGGCTGCTGCAGAAAATACAAAACAATGCTAACCTGTTAAAAATGCCTTAAAACCCCTCCTTCGAACACAGGATGTCTGCTAAGTGATTGTGAGGTCCATTTTGAGTGTTTGTGTCAAGTTTACACCTGGTGAGGAAGAAAATTGGCATCTAAATATTCATTTTCTACATTCTAATACCAAAATTTCACTCTCAGCTAGCTCAAAGGAAACATGTCCTTCGATAAAGTGTGAAATATGTGAATATGGATTAGCCCATAAGCAAGATCAATCTGCCATGATAAAGTCTCATTAACTAATATAATATACATCTAGTGAATACCTATGAAATATACCAATATACATTGTCTACCCCTCCTCCCTTTGCTTAGAATTTACACCAAGCCAATTACCATTTACACTGTTTTATAAGAGGTGGGTCCAATATGACAGCTACACCTTTCGTTATGAGAAGGGGAACACCTGGTGACACGAGGTTACACTTGAGTCATTTTTACAAAACTAAATATGTCCATCATCAATTACATTATAATTAAAAGCAGTTAATATTCAGTGTGTCATTACAACCAGTAGCAAGACAGATGACTGACAAAAAAGAATGTTGATGTCAAACTATCAAGACTTCTTTCCATAATATGGTTCCTTCCTGCAAATAATCTTTGTTACAGCATCAAAACTGACTATCACAATTTCCTGAAGCTTAGAACTATTTCCTGGGCATGACTTGGCTCCAGTGGTAGAGTGCTCATCCTCCGAGAAGGATAGTAAACCCCAAGAACTACTGATGGTGCTTCCTTGTATTTGTTCCTCTGCCAAGAGTGTATGAAGAGGTGAATGCAAAACTGCTGTAAAGCCATTGAGTGATCAATAGAAAAGCACTTCATTAATGCCATCTATTCATCCTTTAAAGCTTATTCCATTCCATTCCATAGATCTGTTTTGCATTGTACTGCTGACATGACAGCAGCGTATTGATTCATGCAGTCCCTCTAACAACTGACCCAAAAGATATAGTCTGTCGGCTCACAACTGTACATTATACTTGTAGCCTAGTTTATACATCTGCATCTGTACAGCATTGACTGCTCAATGTTGCTTATTTAAATGTGTGGGCATTTGTGCATCGACTGCACTCTGGTTGTATGTAAGCAAAATTGCTAGATGTGTTGGTGTTTTCTGATTTTTAATATAAATCATTTTACGAAAAAAAAAAAAAAACACAATCCCTCTGTTTTTCTCAACTATTGATGCAACCTACTACGATAGTTGCACTAAAAAAAGGCTGTGAAGACTTACTGACCAAACTTGAAATCAGGCCACCCTGAAGAGAGGGAGTCTGAGCTAGTTATCATCAACTTCTCAAGCATCATATTGAAAATTGACTTTAGTTTTGTTGAATTTTAGAACAGCTCATTAACAGACAACCAGTCAATAACACATTTACAGATCTGGATAACTTTAAGATTAGACCACAGTAAAAAAAAAAAAAAAAAAACACTGCCACTGAACTTCAGAAATACATTACCTTAAAAAAAGTTGCATAGATTAGGTCCACAGTTTCCCAATGAAACAAACCAACCTTGGATTGAATCTGGGTTAGAGAATATCAGAAATCCCCCCCATTCCAAGTGCAATACTTTATCTGTCTGCATTCGCTCCCTCTAAGATTGGGACAAAAGGCATTCTTCAGCTCACCTCAGATTTAAACTCTGTATTGAGATAATCGTGTGTGTGTCTGTCTGTGTGTGTGTGTGTGTGTGTGTGTGTGTGTGTGTGTGTGTGTGTGTGTGTGTGTGTGTGTGTGTGTGTGTGCATCTGCGTCTCGGGGGACATATGACAATGGTTTTGTCCATCCACGTATCAGAAGTCGACTGCCCGCAGTAAAAAGATGTATCCCTGTATCCCCATTTTGACTGTTAATCAAACAGCCATTTTATTTTCAGTTATCAAATTAGCAGGATTGCATTCTGACAACAGTCATTGCATCTCAACTCCAGTACATCTGATGTCAAACACTGAATATATGGGCAGTAAACTAGCTTTAAATGACAACCTGGGAAGCAACTGAACTGAACTGTGTCAATGACTGCTTTCCTCTGTCCTTTGTTGGAAGGCACAGGCCGAGCATTAGTAACTTCTTTGTCCACTACAAATAAGCATAC
Source organism: Fistularia tabacaria (assembly GCA_901007705.1). NCBI lineage: Eukaryota > Metazoa > Chordata > Actinopteri > Syngnathiformes > Fistulariidae > Fistularia > Fistularia tabacaria. The sequence goes on along the minus strand of CAAKHD010003373.1, from coordinate 8,772 downwards.
AGTATTACCTAAACTGTCACCAGATTCCAGTTAGCAAATATTTTGTGCTGGTTTGGGTGTACATTTGTCCGTTTTTATTTTTAGACCAACAGTTGTTGGGAAACATTTATTGCACTTCAAGCACATTAACAAGTCCTTGTAAGCAATCTTCACCTCATACACTTTAGGTGCATGGTGGGTGGAAACACTCGCTCTTACAAACACTTCTGAATAGTATACAGTGATCAAAAGAAACCAAGTAAAAATAATAAAAGGGAGACAAGGTTAGTGCATGAGGGCCTATGATCTTTAAGGGGCCTCATAAAGCTGTTCCAGATATTTTTGTATCATAATTCTATATACCTTTGTGCATTCTGTCTATGATATATGAATATAATGAATTTATGGTGACAAGTCAATTCTGGCGTATTTATCTTTCAGCTTTCACCATGATTTCCTTAAAACAACACAATTTGTAAATTACAGCAAAACAGCATTCCTGTTAATATATATTATGAGATTCAGATTAGGATCCTTTCCCATTTTTTGTTTTTGTTTGTTTCCAAATTTTTGTTGAGATAGGTAAAAACACACTCATCTGTACCCACACGCACACACACCTGCAAAGAACTCAAATCGCCTCTGTAGAGGCTGCTGCTATAGTGGGTCTCTCCACGACCACACTTTGCTAGGATGAGAGACGTGAACAAGAACACACATGGTGGAAACAGAACCAGACACACACTGTTGCGGCTGCTAGTAAAAACAATGCCAGAACACCGCATTTCTGGGCGAAGGGGTTTAATTCATTTTATGCGTGCTGTCTAGGGTTGGTTAAAACGCTACCCAGCTTAGCTGTTAGCTGCTAAGCTGTCAAGTCATAAAAGGCGTGAGTTTTGGAGGGGCTTATCTGCTGGGCTTGATGGCAAGCAAGTCGGTGTCTCCTAAAATATTGCACGGGGACAACACATACATAACGTGTGCTGTTTACTTCTCATAAATAAGTCCGACCTGGCAAAACCAAAAGATAAACATATTTAAATTTAGTCCTACCTTTTATTAAGTGACAGCAGCAGTTCTTCTGTTCCTGCACTGACGCCTACCTTGACTAGCTCTCGAATTTGATTGGCTATCCATCACATACACCCACAATTACGACACTAGTTTTGGACTTACTCATTGGTTATTAAGGCCGATATGCTCCAAGACCATGACGGCCATAACCCGGGAGATGGTCCCACCCCCTGCGCTTTACGATTGGACATTTACTTTTAGAAAGATTAGCAACCATAAATGGTAAATTTGAGCTGCGATGATTGGTTCAAAAACACGTCTATTATGAATATAACGTCCCAGAATAACCCGAGTATCTGTTGGATGGAGTCGCTTGTAATGAAATATACTGAAAGTGTTTTAACAGCATTTAGGATATTTGTTTCCTGAAGATTTATTGAATTGCAGTGTTTCAGTACCAGAGAACAAGATTTGTCCTAGGGGATGGGATTTTATTATTTTTTGCAATCTAATACATTTAGATTACAATCTGATAAATAAACATATAATGGTGGCTATTTGTTTTTCAGATGAGACTAGTTTATAGCAGTTTCTATGCTGTTATCTTTAGGGCCAACCAGAAGAAAGAGAGATGTCTGATTAAAAGAGCTCTACTGTCACAGGAAAAAGAGACTTCCTTTGCCTCCTCTCACTGGGGGACAAAAGAAAGGGCCTGCCAAACATCATGAAATTGGAATATGAGTTTATATTACATATTTCAGACAACACAAAATTCTGAGCCGGACCAAAAGTTATCACATATTCAGAATCATAAAATTCTGAATAATTCGACACTCTCAAGTAGATGACAATAAAATAATACATGTTAAGTGCTTCTGTTCAGATAATTTAAATGCAAACTTCCATAGAATACACATATAGAAATACCATTTAATCCACAGAATACAACTGTGGTTGCACAAACCAATCCTATGTAAACAACCAGAAACCTTTAATCCTCTTCCACCCTTCATATCTGTCAGCATTCACTGAGCATGTATTGAGTGTCTTCTTTCCACATCGCAATACCTACAGAGTACGCATGTATGGCAACCAAATGCAGATTTAAAAAAAAAAACATCAGTAGACTTTTAGCTGCAAGGAAAGGAGTTTCGAAGTTCACAACAGTACAATGAGTTGTACATTGATAGGAACAATATCAGTTCCAAAAGTTAAAAGAAATGTCAAAGTCACTGTAATTAGATCATTTTAATAGTAAAAATTGTTATTTTTATCACTCACAAATCATTGCCAAATCTTGTGATAGAAATTTGAGTATTTTTTAAGATGCAAGACTTCGAGAAAGACCTTTTCAGAGTCTTTGGAGTAACAGGAGACTAAAACATGACCACTAGAGGACAGTATAGGAGGGAGGCATCCACATTCAAAGTGGTTCTGAAATTCTATGAAGAAGAAATGCCATTGTCTCATACAGTTAGACATAGAGCACAACATCAGCGAAATTTAACACATCATGGATGCACCATGAGCAGAAGACAGCTAAGGAACAGCGCCAGGGGAGCAATTAGGGGTTCAGTGTCTTGCTCAACAACACTTCAACAGGCTAGGGGGAGTAGAGTAGAGTATAGTAAAGATACTTTATTGATCCTGAAGGAAATTAAGGTGTCTAGCAGCATACACATAATACGCATTGCACAAAAGGGGGGAACAGGGGGCCTCATGTAGTCCAGTTTATTTTGCTCAGCTCCTTCTGTGTGCTGTTGAACAGCTGTATGGCCCAGGGGACAAAGGACCTCCGCAGCCTGTCTGTCCTGCAGGAGAGGGACTGGAGTCTTTAGACTAGACAAACTCCTCTGATAGGTGAAGATGGTGTGCAGGGGGTGGTGGTCATTGTCCAATATAGAGTGCAGCCTGCTCAGGGTCCTCCTCTCAGCTGTTGCAGTGACAGTCTCCAGCGCCATGCCCACCACAGACCCTGCATTCCTCTCCAGTCTGTCCCTACCACCCCAGCATACCACAGCTTAGAAGAGCACACTGGCCATAACGGACTGGTAGAACATCTGCAGGAGTTTGCTACAGACATTGAAGGACCTCAGCCTCCTGAGGAAGTAGAGCCTGCTCTGTGCTTTCTTGTAGAATGTATCTGCGTTAGCAGACCAGTCCAGCTTAATGTTTAAGTGTACCCACAGGTACTTGAAAGTGCAAACAATCTCCACATCCTCCATGTCAATAGTGACAGGAAACAGTGGCGGTGCGGTTCTCCTGAAGTCCATCACCATTTCCTTGGATTTTGTGGTGTTAAGCTGCAGCTGGTTAGCCCGACAAACAACACATACCCCCCACCCCACCCTGCCCATCTCAGATACACCCCACAATTGCAGTGTTGTCGGAGAACTTCTGCATATGGCAAGTCTCTGAGTTGTAGCTGAAAGCGTTAGTGTTCAGGGGGAACAGTACTGGGAAGAGCACAGTTCCCTGTGGCACACCTGTGCTGCTGACCACAGCCTCTGATGTAAGGTCCCCTATACTGTCAAACTGGGGCTGTTCAGTGTGAGGTAGTCCAGGAATCAAGGAATCAGGAACCAAGAATGTTTAAAATACAATGGCAATGAAATATGCAAAATATCAAAGACTCCAGTCAGCGTGGTAAATAATTCAGCCAAAATTAGTCTTCATTCAATTATGTTTATTCTGCAAATATGGAATCAATAATCCATCCAATTGTCCTTTTTAAAGAGGGCCTCAATAGTGTGTACTTACTCTGGGAGCCTTACAGGTCTCTGTAAAAACATTCATCAAAACTTGATAAAAGGAAAACAGCAAGTTAGGTCATCCAGTCACTGAAGATGGGTTGTTTTTTTGGGTCCTAATTAAATTTCCATTTTGTGTATTTTTACTTTTCTCTGACAGACTTTGAATTCAGATGCTCAAAATTCAGATGCTCAGATGCTCAATTTCAGTGTTGTTGTCCCTGTTCGCAAACCAAATTGACACAAGAATTGAAAGACATCAGCTTACAAATCCTTAAAGAATCATTAAATGTTGCTTTTAAATTGCCCTTATATAGCAAGAAACAGATGGACTAATAGCTTGTGCATTTTCACAGATTTAATTGATAATGAGGGTTTCACATTTCTCTTACTCTTTATTTCAATGATTAGGCCCTAAAAAAATTGCAAACCCCAGCAGAAAGGGAACTGTTTGAAATCTTGTGGACCTTCTACTATGGAGAGCTAAAGAAGAACCGTGCATCACTAATATAGAATGTAACTCAGAATAAGTGTTTTTTCAGTGTAATTGGAAGAGGGCATACTGAGGTACATAAAATGCCTGTCTCATATCTCTACTAGTAATGCTGAGTTTAACAGCAACTCAACTTCTGTTTGAACTTTTTAATATGTTGAAATAGCACAGGACAGCCCTAGTCAGGGTAAATATACCAGTATGTGTGTGTGTTTACGTTTTGCATCGTATTTCAGAGAAGTAAATCAGCAGCTCAGTCTGTACATTTTTCCCAGCAGACTATGAACATGTTATCATTGTACATTGCATCATGAAGGATTATATTCATTTACTCATCCTGTTCCTATGGAGACTTTGGTAAGTTGAAGCTGCTGCTTTTTCCTCTCAGAAAAAGCAATTAAACCCCTATCAATAGGAGTACTCCTAAGCCCAGTCACTTTACTTTAAAATCACAATCTAATTTATTTTGCAATTCAACCAAGTGAAACAGTATGTCTTAGATTGTTGTTGTTTTTTAACCTCAAGTGCTATACTCTGCCTTTTAATGAATGCAGTTGTATAATTATTTTTTACCCTATTTTTTTTAACCTGAGTGAGTGTAAGATATGTGATGTGTCCTTCTCTTTTCAAGAATGCAACTTTCATTGTTCTTCTGAGCAATGACAAGGCATTCAGTTATGTGCTCAGTGCAAAGAAAATTGCTTGGTTTCTCTCCAACCAAGAAAACAGAAAGCCGAGTTGTGTGCAGTTGCGTGACAACTCTGTTATTAGTGGAGAATTTGATAGACACTTTAAGGTCTTTTCTAATGCTATTTACATTTCCAGTAGACCACCCCTCCACACATACACAGGCATATTCATCATTTTAACTGCATGATAATGAGCCCAAATGGAACAAGAATAACATTATATGTCATGCCACATTGTTGACTCCATAATCTGATAAAATGTGGGAAACGTAGACACAAATAAAGATAACAACTAGTTTAAACTTGCCCTTTTTCAGCGAATGCAAGGGAGTGGGGAAAAAGACAAGTATTATCAGACCTGTTGTATTGATACTGGAAATGTCCCTTTTTGATTATTTGCTGATGTTTAAAAATAGAAATCGATGAATTAAAAAAGAGTTAGTCTGCAATCATCCCAATTTTCCATACATAAAACAGACGGTTACATTATCAATAGATTGGGATCATCTATTTCATAACCGTCTGTCTTAAAGATGAATCTGTTTGTCTTCCCTTTGACAATGGGCGCACTTCCTGTAGGGTCCAGTCTAGGCCACAGGGGTGCAGACTATGTCAAATTGAGAAATTAAAGTGTTAAGTCTAAATGCCGTGTTTATGTGGCCATTACATTCAAGGATCTTGTACTGCATTTGTTATTAATGAGTAACACCTCGTACTCCAATAATGTGTGTGAAAGAAAACTTCACATGAAGAAAAGTCATGCATTGATAAAAAGCAGATATATTGCTACTTTTGGATAATACTGTGAAATAACACTGCATGAATATAGGGCAGTTAATTATCAACTTAACATGTCATCTAAACATTAATATCCCTTCTCTTTTGTTAAAAAATGTTTTTTTTATTGTTTTTTTTTTTTTTTTTTTAGATTCCAATCAAACTCTGCTATTTTTTTCTAAATTGTATAACACAATCGCGTTCAATTCAGGATTTTAGAGCCGCTGAATGAACAACTGCTGGTGTTGGCAGGATGCACTGCTATTCAATCAAGCCCATCCTTTTGCTTTAGGAGCATAATTTCAGTAATTAATTTATTCGTTATCAATGACAATAAATAAATAAATAAATCAGTAAAAGACAAATAAATGTAAAATTCCGCAAGACAGTTTTGTCATTATTGACTCTCTTACTGAATCAAATCATTTGTTTTATAGAACAAGATTCTTCATATTTCAATGACATCCTTGGATAGTCACTTTAGTAGATTTACAAACACAGAACATTGCCATGTATTACAAAATTAGTATATTTTTGTGTCAGTTGGGAATGGCTCTCACACCCCAACAACTTGTGTGCATGATAAATGGTATTCAGAATGAATGAATGAGAGATCATTTGTAAACGCCTGAAGGAAATAGCACCAGTTCACTGTTGAAGCACTATTTTGGAGCCTCGCAAGACCTAAAATTACGTATGTATCTAATTACAGCTCACATTGCACCACTGTGTCACTGGTCCAGTCCCAAAACTTCCTCTTGAATGTGGACTTTGTGGGCAAACTTTGTCATGTCTGCTGGAAACCAGGCATTTAATGTTTTTCTGTTCTTGCGTTGAAATCCATCAGTCTCCCAGTAATCTTTTCAAAAATAATATTAAAGAATAATGTTGAAGCGACTGCAATGGAGAAAATAACATTTCATGTGTAAACTCTTCATTAAAATGTGTTTGATAGAAAGAGAACTATCAGAAAATTTCAATTACTTCTCTTTACTTTTTCTCCTTCCAATCGATGATCCAGCTTTCTCACCACTGTTTACTTGCATGAAACGCAATGGTATAGAGTTTCTATTTGATCCCTACCCATTACACAAGACAATATAATTGTGACACTTATTTTGGTATAAAACTGAATAATAAATTAATGGCCTAACTCCTGAAGTGTGAGTTTTGAACAGGTTGGCTGCAGCCAGATGAAGTAGGAGCTCAGAAAGCCATCATGATTCTCTTCTGTCACTCCTCATAGCTTGTTCATACAGGACAGGGCTCCGGTTGAAATCTGTAGTGACTAAGGACTTTAACTCTTTAAATGCTTAAAAAGTAAGAATGACAACATATATTGTTAATTTAACTTAGAAAGGGTAGACATACCTCATATGGCCAGTAGAAATATGAACTTTGAAACAAAAAGTCAAGATTTTGACGCAATATGTTTTATAGAAGTCTTTAATTACCAACTTCACAGAAGTCAACTGTCACTCAGACTTTGAACTCGACAGTACAACAGCCTCAGCAGATTGATATCAAGAGCTTGCAGCTATTCATTTGGCGGGAAATTCGGTTCTGATAGAAATATCCTATGATTTCTCTGTCACATCTTATTGCGGCAGCTGGACTCAGTTTCTCCCCTTGAAGGCTTCTTTCAGTCCAATTACTTCAATAAATGTATGAAAGAAAAACTCAGAACAGGAAAACATCATAGAACCATATTGCTCCACGCTTCGTTTTTGTCATCAATGGATAGTTAGGGGCTGCTGAATGATTGTTATTTGAATTAGCATTTTTTTTACTCCTTCTCAAGTTCAAAAATTGACTTCAAATATAAAGTTTTTTTTTATTCTACTTACATTTCTACTATTTTTTCTGCAATTAAGTTCACCTTCTAATTGGATAAAGGGCAAAACTAAAGCCACCCCACAACCGTTTCTAACATGATTTTCCCCTGCTTACATCCAACATATAGATATGTCATTTTGAATTAAATAGCATCAAGTTGGTTCTTGCCATACTTTTCCAGTATTATTTTGTCTAGAACTATGAACTGGACCTCCATTATTGCTTTTTTTATTTGAGGATGAGGAAGCCATAATTACAAAGCTAAGTTGCCAAAGGTTCCACTCTGGGAAAATGCACTGCTGTGTTTGCTCAGATACCCAATGGCTTTGACTACTATAATGGCCCTTTATTCTGGTTGCCTGCTAGGTGTTGATGAATGGAAGGTTTGGATCCAGCAACATCCCCAAGCTTCCTCCAAACCACCTGAGGAGAAGAAAAACCCAATTTGAGCTGATGGAATACAATGTGACTCCATGACAGTGAGGGTAAAACATCATATGAATAAGAAGTGAACACAAAACTAGGGCTTGTAGAGATGAGTTACCATCCATTCAGGACTTTAATTCTCAGAGTAAATCACATCTTCTACACACATTTTCAAAAGAACTGCATTGATGAAGCAATAAACCTGTTTTGTTCAGAGAATGCTTATGAGAATGCAGGATATGTTAACAGTTACCATGGTAGCCGATGAACAGTTTAGTTTACCCAACACTCATCGTGGGTTTTATGATAAAGTTTCCTGACACACCTTTGCAAAGAGAAGCACTCACCAGACAAAAGGGAGTAAGTTTAGATAATGCAGAAAAAAGTCTCCAACAAATGCCCTACTGCAACCTTGGTGTAACACATTTTGCTCAACACAAAATGGTCTGTGGGCATTGACTCTGTCAATCACCAAATGCAAACATATTAGACATTGAAGACATTGTGTGCATGTGTGCCTGGATCTGTTTGTGTTTGTGAGCAGGAGAGAGAGAAAATAGGAGAGCAAGCTTATCTGTGTTATGAATATCCATTGTTGTTTTCTTAGGCAAAGAATTGAATGCATTCGACCATCAAAAGAGTGACCCCCCCCCTACACACACACACACACACACACACACAAACACACGCACACACACACACACACACACACACACACACACACACACACACACACACACACCCACACACGCACACACACACACACTCACACATACACTAACACACACAAACACACCAACACACACAC
>CAAKHD010003372.1:133630-144154 GCA_901007705.1 Fistularia tabacaria | reverse complement strand
TGGGTTTGGATAGTCTGTCGATCTCTTTTGTATTTGTTTTGGTTGTCGTGGGGAAGTTAGCCGATGCCAGCTCCTTTTTTTTTTTTTTTTTTTTCCCGCATAGTTGTGCAGTGAGAAGAGTGCTAAAAGCACACAGGGGGCGTCGATCCCGCCTCCAAAACGGAGACGTCGATTATCGTGTTGATGTCAGACTTGAGAGCCCTTGACGGTGTCACTTTCCGGAGAAGCAGCTTCATCCAGGCTCCTTCTTCTCAACATTTCAGCCCACCCACAGATCATATAGAGACCCTCTATACACTCTAACGGGTGGTGTCAGCAACTTCTCATACCGTTCTCTCTCTCTCTCTCTCTCTCTCTCTCTCTCTCTCTCTCTCTCTCTCTCTTCCTATTTACTTTAACCAGCCTTCAGAGCTTGTACAGCATTAATCCATGTTCACTACACACACACACACACACACACACACACACACACACACACACACTTACACACACAAACACAAACACAGTAGAACTACCTGGCACCTGCAAATGAGGAATTTCATAATTTCCCCAACTTGCTTTTATGAAATTATTATTTCTTAAGCTTTCTATCGACGCGCCGCTGTTTGTTAAGCATCGCCCACCTGCGGCCGATTTGAAATTCCTCAAGACGGCGTCAGTGACATTAAGAGAGATTAGGGAAACACACAAACGAAATGTCCGCGCATAAATTTCCAAATTGGATCCAAAGCTTTTGCTCAAACTAATCAGAGATGATGATTTAAAGACGACCTGTTTGTTTTACAGAGCTCAGATTTACACACATCACTATCTCAAGTTTCTTAAGATACATGGGGAGCCGGGGAGGGCAAAAAGAGATGACAAAGAATCTTAAAATAGCGGCCAGGGAGTAAAGAGTGCAAGTACATTTTTTTAGTGTGAATTTTTCAATTGTTGCTATGCATTGAGGTATTTCGAGTCGAATGCTGAATGTCTGACCTGTGTTGAGCCCTTGACCTCCAGTGGCGCCGATTGTATGCTCGGACCTGCATCTCTGTCGGCACAGCTACAAAGATGTACTCTTAAGGGTCAGTTATGCTGACGTCACATAAATGTTTTCGAAAGCCGTCGCCCGTGTACGTCCGTTGCGTGCTTGACCTCGGCATGGTTGTTCAGTGATACATCCACTAGAGGCAGCGCAGAGTTCAAAGGTCACTTCCGAGTTCTGAATCTCACATTCGGGGTCAGACAACAGAAGGAGACATTGAAAGAGGCAGCACGTAGACCAAAAAACGTATCGAATCACGCAGGGAATGATTGCAGAGGATGGATAGAAGGCTCTGACCGATGGCGGATTCAATATCGGGCATAAATAGGCCCTCAGTGCTTGTGTTTTGTGCATAATGGCGAAGTGTGTTAAATGTAATTGTTTATATTGAGCTGAAAAACATCAGTAAAAAGTGAAACCACTCAAACACGCATTTTAAGGCCACGAAATGCATAGATTTTCATATTATTGCATAATAGAATTGCCTTGTTAAATGGCAGAATTTAGCTCAAAAGTCACAGTCAAAATCAGCTTTATCATCAATTTCTACGCATGTACTAGACCAGGGGTGCTCAATACGTCGATTGCGATCTGCCAGTCGATCACAAAGGTAGTATTGGTAGACGCATGACATTAAAAACATAGACGTCAGCCTATCATCCAGCCCATCACTTGATTGACATACAGGGCAGCCAGTCAGATGACAACTGAATTTTTCTGACAGTTAGGTCACCGCGCATGCGCAAACAACGGCGCTCAGTGCAGCAAAACTAACAAGCTTATCAGCGAGTTACCTCCAATTTTAAGCCCTCGCTTTTTTGATCTACCCGGAAGATCATTTTGACTTGGTCACTTTATATGTAGCTCGCATGCTGAAAAAGTGTGAGCACCCCTGTACTAGACACACAGAGGAATTGGGAACATGTTTCTCACAATCCCACGTTTACATGAAATTACCAAAATAATAATAATAATAGTGTGCAAATTACCAGTAAAGTGCACGATTACATTAAACAGTAAACATTAAACTCTAAGGTATAAAGTGCACGAAGATATAAACTACTGGTAAGGTAAGGAGATGAAAGACATGTGACGGCATTAAGACTGAAATGTTTAAATATATGTTGCAATTAAATATATTAAATATATGAATGTAGAGAGCAGCAGCAGAGCTGCAAGAAGCTAAAGGAAGTGCAATATTCCTTGAAAAAAGATGAGATGAATAGATAAATGGCTGCTGTGTGGCCCGTCATCCATCGACCTCGAGCTCAGCAAACACGTCACCGTTTGTCACGCAGAGCACCTTTTAAGTGTGGACGTGTGATCGCCCTCCCACAGACACGGGGAGGTGGCGCTTAAAATATTTCACCAATCGGTTGGGGGGGGGGGGGTCCAAGCAGGTAATCGGTTTTCCGTAATGGACGACAATCTGAAAGTAATCTTCCCAAGCTTGTTTAAACTGAAGGCTTTTTTTATGAGCCTTATGCCTTGTAGGGTTTTATGTCTTTTCATCTGTGAGGCTTTCAGCTGTGTGTTAGCTTTGCCAATGAGATCCACTGTTAAAGGCCTTGGCAGCTCGTCCGCAGCCTCCACGGCAAATGGATCGCAGATGACTTTTTCGCACACGGTGGCTCTAGAACTTTTCAAAGTGATTTTTTTTTGTTGTTTTGGTGCAGCCGAAACTGATTTTGCAGGGGGAGGCGTTCAGATGCCGATCAACTGTCTGGCAGGGTGTCACTCGCCCTTTCCTCCCTCTGGAGCTCATAAGCAAGGAATTACAATATCAGATTGTCGCGAAGTGATTCATGCAGCCGAATGCTGACGGCTCCCATTTACGAGACGGACCTCTCAAAGTCGATAACAAGAGAATTAATAATAAAACCACAAATCAGACGGCTCCTTTCACTTGAATTGACTAGAGTTGACGATAAAATCGGGTTTACGACACGAGTTCCGACCCCTTTGCGAATGGACGAGGAAGAGGAGCGTGGGAGGCCTCGAGATTTGCCAACAGCTAATTATGTATCCCAAAAATATACTATTTGTGACAATATTTGCTCCCGAAGCACAACGCGATGTGCAGATGTGCTTCAGGACAATACATCACAGAACAGATTCAGACTTATTTTGTCGGGGTGAATGACAATAAGACATGTAGGGGAACAACATACGTTGGGGTCTTATTGCTTATATATCTCATATATAATAAAACACAGATACAGCTGAACAGGATGCTTCCCTTCAAAGCATTTTTTTTCTGTAAAATCAGCAGCCAATATATAGCAGGAAGGGAAGTCATAAGAGAGATCATAAAGGTTACTGTGTATTAGCATCTGTGTGTGTTTGTGGGAGGCAGGAAGTTGGAGACAGAGCAGAAGAGGGCTGCATTTTAATTATTTACAGCTGAGCAGGCGAAACCCCCTGCGCTCCCTCTCTCTCTCTCTCTCTCTCTCTCTCTCTCTCTCTCTCTCTCTTTCTCTTTCTCTCTCTCTTTCTCTTACCATCAACCCTGTAATCCAGAACTGGGTTATAAACATGGTTAAAGTTTCCATCTCTTTCTCTCTCTCTCTCTCTCTCATCCTGGGTGGCCGAAGTCTGTGCGTCTGTCGGTTCGGGCCTTCTGAACTGTGTTGTTTCTCTTTGTTTGTCAGTAGACAAACGTCTGAGGGCGGGCAGTTCAGTGGCCGCCGCAGACCTTCGATGACCCCTGGTTAAATCTAGATTTTCTCAGGTTTGTCCCAGCGAGAGGGCTTCCTTCACTGAGGTTTCTTAGTTTCGCTTGATGAGCATCCGGATCGCGGTTCAACAACCTGAACGAGCTTAGCTCGACTTTTGAGCTAGTTGGAAGGAGGATGGCGCATCTCTACCGCTCCATGAATTCCCCCGCTCGGCTTTATCTCTGACTAAAAAGTAATCCGGACTAAATGTTTCTTCCACATGCCTTTCCAAAGTTGGTGTCCTGCAGTGAGCAGCGCCGGCCATGGCGGTGCGTGATGTGGGGTTGTTGTATAGTGGTATGGTGGTGCTCAGTAATAAAGATAATCTTTCATCCAAGACTCAAAGGCTCCGTCATCGATTATTCCTCGCCGAGCACCACAAATGCATGATTTTCACCATGTATGCATTTTGTCATGGTCTGCACACACATATCATGGTTCACCAGACATTGATGCGCAGCCGTTATTCCGATTAAACCCGATGTCTGCATCAGGGATGGTGCGGGTAACTCCCGGCAATAACCCCACTCAACCTCTACAGAAAGGGACTGGTTTTAAAGTCCCCCTCTATTAATTTTTTCCCCAACACCTTGACGCTTTTCCCCCTTGTAATAAACAACTAATAAAATTTTATTTAACCCAGCAAAAAAAAAAAAAAAAATTCACTGTTGCCATTCGCCTGCTGGAGGTTTTCCTGCGTCCATTATTGCTAAAGGAGCCATGAATTCAGCATTAAAAAGATTAACATATGTAAAAATATTAATTAATAAATTGACAAATAAATGAAGTCATGAATCTTGATTGAATTTGTCTTGTAATTTTTATTTATTGGCATTTAGATGCAAATATATAATACCAACGAACAGGCGCATGCAGACCGGGAACAGGCAGTCCACGTAGGGCAGGAGCAGGCAACTAGGTGGAAGGCGCTAGCATACACCGACGAGAGAGGCCCGGTTGGGAATGGGTGGCTAGGCGGAAGGCGCTACCATATACCGACGAGGCAGAGAGGCACGGCCGGGGACACGCGGCTCGGCGGAAAACACCAACGAGGGAAGCCCTGTTGGGTCAAGGGCGGCCAGGCGGAAGGCGCTAGCATACACCGACAAGGGAGGAAACCTGGGCAGGAACAGGAAGCCTTGTCGGGAGCAGGCGGCTAGGCGGAAGGTGCTGGCATATACCGACAAGGGAGGTGGCGGCCCGGCCAGGAGAAGACGTGTCTTTCTTGTCACATGGTTGACCACTGCATTTAACCCATGAGCAGAAGGCAGCTAAGGAACAGCGCCAGAGGTGCAGTTAGGCGTTCAGTGTCTTGCTCAACGGCACTTTGACAGGTGAGGAGGGACCGGAAATCAAACCCGCAAGGTTCAGTTCCAAGGGCGGCCGCTCTAAGCCGCTCCGCCACGCTGCCTCCAGTAGCACAGGTTTGCACTGCCACGGCAAAGGCACAAATGGGGAAGGTAGAGGGAAATTGGCGAATGATCTGGCAACCGGAGAGGCTTTCGAAGCTCTGGCTTTTAACCAGGACCAGCCGTGCGCTCTCAATCGCACGGCAATCCGCGGCAAGTTGGGTCTTTGCTAAGCGCAGGCCGGCCAAGAGCCCAAGCCCGACAACTATATTGTTTAAAAGTCCATAGATTGTCTATTCTATATGCTCTCCCTTTTGCTTTCATTTTACAGTTCGCATTTGAGATGTTAAAATCCTACCTGCTATCATCTAACTTGTTCTTTCTGATTTCTGTCTTTCCCTCGTATTACACTTCTGTCACACCTTGTATGTCCTTACCTGAACTCTTCTTGAGGTAGAAAAGGAGGATAGATTTTGTGTTCAAAAACATTTGGTGCAGAACGTGAATTACATTTACATTTTTTGATATATTTTTGTTATTTTATTGGGTAAATATCGACGCATGTGGCATAGCTTTGGCTGCAGTGAGAGGAGACTTGATGGACTTTGTTCCTCGGCTTTCTCGCTGAAGCTATGGTAACCATCCTTGATACATGAGACACCCACTGGTGATGGATCAACTATTTATTGGGTTTCTGTATAATATCAGTGGTTTCTATAGATGGAGCATCATCATATTGGTATCAGGAGGTACTTTGATTCAAGGAGGAAACTAGTTTTAAAATGCACGGTCCACCACTGATGCTCACATCGCTCACCAGAGGCTTGAGCCCAGCATGACTCCAAATATGGATGCTTGAAATAGCTCAACACTCCGTCACCTTTGGTGGGATCTCAGGAAGTCCCTCTGCTAAATATCTTCAGAGGGCATTGTGATTCAATTCTCAGATGGGTGAATCACTTCAAAAACAGATGTGAACTTTCTGTGAACAAAGGGCTGGTGAAACATCAACCAAAAAAAAAACAAAAAAAACAGACAGACCTAGTCTGGGGGTGGCTAGAAACCAGACACGTAATTTCACATGGTTCTAGCCGCGGATAAAGCCATGGGATTATTAACAAACAAGAATTCTACAAGATGAAAAACAATTTACGGGAGCTCAAGTTCAAACCCGAGTTGGCACAGCGCCTCTTAGACAGAAGCAATGTGCAAAAGTCCAACTCTAGGAGAAGTCAATCCAATAAACATTTGCATCTCACTCTCAGAGGGGCACTGGTGGGGGGGGGGGCACATCTTGAGATGAACACCAGCCTCCTGATGGTGCTTTTTCCCCGAGTCCCGAAGCCGAGCGCGTCACCTCCCCAAAGGCAGCAGCGCTGCGCCGGGACTGCTCCCGTGCCTTCAGAGGTGTTTGACAGTCATTAGAGGACAAGCTGTGCAGCAAGGAGGAGGAGGGGGGGGGGGCTGTAATTATTCATATCTGGATTTTTCTATTTGTTCACACAGTGGTTGCCATTAACAGGTAGTTTGTCATGTATTGGTATGAGAGAATGAGAGCAGGTGCACAGCTCCAGAAACTTAAATAAATCAGTGTGTGTGGCGGCCAAATTCTTAGGTGACCCGCCATTAAATGGATGAACGTTTGGGGAACCCTGTAAAATAACTTAAGCGTGTGTGTGTGTGTTTGTGTGAGTGTGTGTGAATGTGCTACGTAGCAACACTTAGCAGATTTCTTTCTATGATTAAATTTACCGACGTGAAAATGACTTATGTAAAACATTCTGTCTTCATTAGGATGAGGCCTTTTTAAAAAAGCTACCACTCAGAGTCCGACAGCCTGACATTAACTACGTGCCAGTGGATCCCCCCATAGGGGAAGGAGGGTTTTTCATCATGTGTCAGCGTGCACTCAGAGAGCGAGAGGGACGGAAAGTGAGGAGAGAAAGATGGAACAGGTCCAAAGAGTGCCCAGGTCTTCAGTGAGGGTTGTGCAGAGATGCCTCTACTAGCATAGCAGAGGTTACAAGGTCCCTTTTTGTCTGAGCATTAATTGCACATTTCACTCACATTAATTCATTCATTCATTCATTATCGATACCGCTTATCCCCCGCTGCAGCGTTGAGGCTGGCATCTACCTCCACGTCTTTTGGCGAGAGGCGGGGTTCACCCTGGATCGATCGCGGGGCCACATAAAGAGACACACAGCCATTCAGTCACTCATTCGCATGCCATTTAGAGACATACAACATTTCGCCATCTCATTCCACGGCAATTTAGGGTCCCCTCTGTGGGAGGGACCTGGAGGAACCTCACGCTGAATATGGAGACTCCACAAAGAAAGATCCCCTGTAGGGATCCAACCAGAAACCTTCTTGCCGACCCCTTTGCGCCCCCTTTTTGAACATCCATGTCCGGCATTGGTGAATTTGCCAATTGGAAGCTACACTATTATGAGAATACGAATTCCATTCTTACATTTCTGTATGATTACTTCCATGGTGTGAGCTGTCTGGCCCCCTTCGGTCCACTAGATAATTTTGAACTTCAGTTTCTTGCTGGAAAATAAAATGTTGCTGTTTAAAGTACCCAGAAAATCCTTGATTGAGTAATTAAAAGGCAAGAAGAAGGTAGGTTTCAAACACTTTTTTTCTGTAATTTTTGAGCACTTTTATCACAACTGAATTCTTGACCTGAAGACTTTGCCAAAATGGAACTCCTTACAGGGTCAAATTGTCCTTTTTTGCAACATGAATAAAGGGCCGAACAATGGAGACGTATCCTCGCCGGGATGAACTCCAACTACAAACGTCCTACAGTGGAATTTTACGAGGACTCCTTACGGGAATTTATGACGTTTTTAATATTGATTCCCCGACCAAACCTTTCTTTCCCTTTCTTGATAATCTCTTCTCTCCTTTCCACTCCCGCCCAGTGTGTATCAGACAAACTTTAAATTTTAGTCAAATCTCAACCCATACCAAAGATCAACCTGTTCGGTCGCCTCGTCCCACTGATGCTTCAGCCTTACATCCGTCGCTGCCGATCAAATTTGTCCTTGTACTCTTTATCTACAGCCCCTGTGTTATTTCTGTGCACGAGGTCAGGACTCGAGGCGCATCGGGTCCGTTTTGTTCTTTTCCTTCAAGAACGAGAGCGGAATGTCATGACTTACGTATCCGCCCAAGTCGCATTTCTATATAACTCCGTTTTTAATTTAGTAAGCCAATTAAGTTCGGCCGAGAATATACGAGCGCAATTATCCCATTGAACAATAAGAGCTGAAGGCTATGTTCAAGACCCCACAGTGACTTGGAATAATTTCTTCAATAATTACGTGCAGGGCAAAAATGTGCCCGATATCCACCAATGCAAACGCCGATATCGTTTCAATTCTACTATCAATTCCACTAGTAAAAATACATCCTTATCTTGGAATTGCGCGCAAACTTCCTATGCAAATGCTTCAAAGCACCTGGACACGTTGGCTCGCGCCAAACTACGAAAACACGGTAAAACAAAGAGGAAAAAAAAATTAAAAATAGGGCTCCTCCACCACCTGGGGCCGTTCGTTAAAATCATTCACTTCCGTTGATAATTTTTTCGCTTTGCTGCGGCAACGAGTGGGATGCAAACTCAGACTGAAAAGAAGGGAGGGATAAAAAAAAGGAGGGGTTGATACAGCAGGAGGACTGGAAGGGGAATGGAAAGGCCTTGGGTGAGGAGAGTGCTGGGTGAGGCATCTCGCCAGGGTTTTCTCTGGAGGAGAAGAAGAAGACAGGGGGAGAACGGCGATTGGTCGAATAAATGACCTCCCGAGACCCCGCAGAGCTCTCTGCCTGGGTTTCTCCCAGCCGCCGAGTTGCTCACTATCTCCCCGCTCTCCTTCATTTCAGGCTTCCCCTCCCTTATTTCACTCCATTCTCACCTCCCCCTCTAATTCATTCATCCCGTCCACCCTTTCTCTCACTTCGCCATAAGTCTACCCTCCGTGTTGTCGAGTCCTGGGCAACACAACTGACCCGCTGCACTCTTTTTTTTTTTCCCCCCCGCCACAACGATTATGATCTCAATCTCTCAAATGACCTCGCGGAGGCAATTCCCAATTTTATTTATAACCTTTAATTTTCCTCTCGATCGCCGTAACCTTTCATTTCGCCCACGACGGAGAGGTAGCGTTGTGGCCTGACAACAATTTAAAGGGGGGGGGGGTATATCATCACCAGTGATGAAAGCCTTTTTGCTGTATTCAATAGCGGGGTGTAATAATTATGATTAAAACGTGCTTTTGATAAACGGGTAATTTACAGTAATAAGCGCATGAATTGGACATAAAGGTTCAATTTTGGTCCTGAAAACGCTGGCTGTTCGGGCGCGTTGTCCATTTTGGCTCATCCCCATTGGCCCGTCGGCGGGCTGCAGCCGTACACGCCGCTCACGCAGATAACACGGCACCGCCGTGCCTTTGGATGCTTTCACAATAAGAGGTGCTTAAAGTGTGACCGTATGAATCATTATAACTGTCTGCGTCACCCCTCTCGCCACATCTGGCCAAAACAAAGCCTCTTTCTGCTCGCGCCTTATCTTCACTATATAGCTACTCTTATCACACAAAAGGGGCCCCCACACAGACACATAATCATCATATACATCAATGACACCGGGGTGGACAAACACACACATACACACATCACATCACATTAATGGCGCTGGACTTGATTTTTTTTACTGCTGTCCATTTGAAGTGAAAGACACAACACATTAAAAAAAAAGGGGGGGGTGAGACCCTTTTTCTTTCTTTTTTTTTTCCCCGCAGATGAAATGAAAGGCTCGTGTTGCAGCGATCTGTCAAAGCAAGTAAAGGTTCATCGGCGGGTCAGACTAGCGGGGATTTTCTCGATGTGTTCCGTCTCAAATTACATGGCTTAAAAAAATAACAGAATGTAAGGAGTGGGAGTGTGTGATACTCCAACTGCTGAGACATAGTGAAAAAGATTGATATCCTCAAAGAGTGATAAGGTGAGTGATATAGAGAGTGAAAAAGAGAAACCTCCATATTTATGAAACTCATTGCACATTTATTGCTGCAAAATATGATCAGTCTACTCTTGACTTAATTGGGCGGCGGTTTCCAAAGTGCCGCGAGAGACAAATCGCCTCTGTCCATTGTGTTATGGATTTTGTCGAGGAATAATTTGAGCGAGACAGAGGCATGAAAAAGATAGACGGGAGAGCGAGGGGGAGAAAAAAGGGACTCAGGTGAATGGAAGGTCAGCGCGGTAGTATCAACATCAAGGCAGTGTCTCGCTGTACAATTTTCCCTTCTATTTTTTTCTCCCCCCCCCCGATGCATCTTTCTCACTCTGCGAGGCTCTCTCATCCTGTTCCTCTCTACCGCCCTGTCCTCATCACTGGATCCGGCTTTTCTTTCCC
>CAAKHD010003372.1:102978-125815 GCA_901007705.1 Fistularia tabacaria | reverse complement strand
AATGTGCGTATGTGTGCCTGTTTGTGTGCATGCGTGTGTGCATGTGTGTGTGTGTGTGTGTGTGTGTGTGTGTGTGTGTGTGTGTGTGTGTGTGTGTGTGTGTGTGTGTGTGTGTGTGTGTGCGCGTGCGTGCGTGTGTGTGTGTGTTTTCAGGGCAACTGCAGATTTGATTTCAACATGTGCTCAGACTTGCTTGATTTAGTGCCCAAACAGGTTGATCAGTGATGTTTCACAATCTGAATGTTTTTCTGAAACACTAAATAACCGTTCTGTAAAATGAATTTGAAAGCGGGGGATTTTAGAATTCTGTGATTCTGTGACTATTACCAACCTCGGGCGGCAAGGCGGTGCAAAATGGACATGTCTCTATATGACATGCTAATGGGGGAGTGAATGGTTGTGTGTCTGTATGATGTGTGAATGAGAGGGTGAATGGTTTCAGTCTCTGTATGACATGCTAATGCCGGAGAGTATGGTCCTATGTCTCTAAACGATTTACGAATGAGAGGATGAATGGTTGCATATTTATGTGACGTGTGAATGAGTGAGGGAATGGTTTCGTGTGACAATGTGAAATGTGAATGAGTGAGTGAGTGGTTGCGTGTCTGCATGATGTGCGAACGAGAGGATGAATCATTGTATGTCTCTATATAAGATAAGATAATACTTTATTGATCCCCATAAGGGAAATTCGGGTGTTGCAGCAGCAACATTAGAGAAAAAAAAAAAACAAAAAAAAAGGAAGGAAAGATAAATACACACATATGACAGTGCAAACACATATGCATATGCACATAAGTCACCATACATTCCACACACACACGTATACATACATTTTATATGACATGTGAATGAGAGAGTGAATGATTTAATGTGACTCTATGACATGTGAACGAGTGAGTGAATGGCAGCATGTCTCTATATGATGAGTGAATGACAGAGTGAATGGTTGCCTGTCTACATGAGGTGGGAATGAGTGGGTGAATGATGTATGGCTCTTTATGACTTCTGAATGAGAGAGTGAAAGGTTTCGGCCTCTGTATGACATGCTAATGCGGGTGTGCATGGTCACATGTCTCTAAATGACCTACGAAAGAGAGGGGGAATGGTTGTCTCTCTCTATATGTCAGCCACCCCCTCCACGACCCTGACTGCAGCACAGTATAAGTCTTCTATTCCCAATATGAATCTCTAAGAAAGCGATCCACTCATCCTACATATACTTTTTCGACAATACAGACGTCTCATTGGACGATGTAGTTGGTTGCTTGGGCTGGATGACTGTCAATTATACCTTCACACGAAACCTTTTGCACGTTTGACCCGTCGGAGGGTTTTTCTTGTGAACGCCGGAACGAGTGGCGGGGCAGTGGTGAATGGTGAGTCAGAAAAAACTAACTCATACAAACAAACCGCCTCATTATCACGTTGTAATTTATGGCCTCGGATCGCACGTCATAAAATGACACTCGGCCGCACATCCCGAAATGAAAAGAAGAAAAACTGAGAGGGACCGAAAGTCAGCCGCCTCTTAATTTGCACTTCTGTCATCGCTGCTGATTATGCAAAACACAACAGGGCAGGAGAAAACGTTCGAGAACCACGTATCGCATGATGTTCCGATGGAGAGGAAAACCAGGACAGACGACGGTCCTCACAGCTGTTAGTTTGTGATTTGTAATTATTGTCATAACCATAACTGTCACTCAACGTCACGTCTCACTGAGGTGTGTGTGTGTCTGTGTGTCTGTGTGCGTGTGTCTTCGTGTCACGCCTTATCTTGAGTCACCGAGTTCATTTGGCCCTACATTCTGGCTCTGCGTTCCCTATTCCCCGAAAAGGACGAACATCTTTAGCTTTGGAAAAAAATATTCAAGTTCTTTATTTGTTTCTCTTTGTTATTTATGCGTTTGCACTTTCTCCAAAGCGTGCCACGAATGCATATTTCAACAGTGTCATTCCTCTGCCATTTAAGCCACCCCGAAGCCGCCGCCGCTTTCGCCGCCACAGGACTGGCAACCCTTGTTGGGATTCTGTCGCATCAAGCCAGCAGATTTGAATGCTAAACCCATTAGCCAAGCATCACTCACAGTCAGAGCTGGAGATGATAAATAACCCAACCAGAGAAATCTGATTAGGGGAGACGGAGGCAGGAGATCTGAGGGAATGAGTAACAGCAACGTTGCCGTTATCAGGCCTCAGTCAGATTGGAAATCACATACCGAGAAAACATGAAATGTTCGTCTGAAACGGCTTGTGTCGGATGTTTTTCCTAAAACATGAGTTGGGACCCAAAATTGGGTCTGCGGCTTTTCATTGGCGGCTTGCAATTAAATGAAAGCTGAACTTTGCGCGAGTGCGTCCGGGCATCACAGACGAGTCACTGGTCTGCACGACAGACAGTCTGATTTTTTTTTTTTTTTTTCTAATTGCAAGAAACTGTGAGGGATGGAGGGGTGGGTGGAGAATCATTGACTTTCACCTGGCACCGTTCAAAAATCAAACCCTTTGCGAACTGTCTTTTTACTGTGGCATTGTTTTCTTTTTCTCCTGGTAAGAGGAAACTGGAAACCGACGTTCAATTATTCATGAAAAGGTCATGACATTGATGACATTATGGAAAAGAGATGGCTTGCATCCGGGAGACAAGCGTGGATTTTGGAGTGAGGGGGGGTTTCAGCGGATTTCATAAGCCCTCGTATCTTGAAATATATTCTGTATGTCACATTAAGATTTGGTAATGTTGACGTCCTTGATATATATTTGTCACCCCGAGGGACTAAATTAGGAAGCAGAAAAAAGAAGGGGAAAAAAGAGGAGAGACGTTTTCATCTGTCTTTTTGAACCAGTAGATCTGGAGACTGTAGTTTGGGGAGATGCTCAATAGTACAAGAGGTGATTGGTTGCCATGGGAGGCACTATCACCGGAGGTGGCGGAGGGGGGTTAGCCAAAAACAGCTTCTTCCAAGTTTACGCAACACGGTGAATTCTAATTAAAAATATCACCCGGTCTGCCTCTTTCCATGTGATTTCAGTAGGCTCCGCCCCTTACTTACTTAGAACACATGACCCCGGTCCTTCTGCGGCGCCGCTGGTTGCCCATAGAAACCAGGATGAACTTCACAAGCCGGCCCCTTCACACCTGTCATACCTGCTTCGTACCGCCACTCCGTCCAGCTTCCCCAGGTCTTCATCAGCGACTCTCCACGTCCCGTATCCTGTAGTATTAAGAGATACGGGGGGGGGGCCAATATCACCCGGCAGCCTCTCTCTCAGCTCAAGTCAAAACTCAAAACCCAGCTCTTCGAAACTGTCTCCTCTCTGTTGCAAGTCCATGACCGTTTTAATCTTTCAAACTTTTGTATGGTGGGCTCGGCCTAAGAAAGAGGCCCAGGAATAAAATGTTTTATTTTTCTCATTTATTTATTTATGTATGTATTTATTTATCCTTTCATTTTCATTACCATCATTATTATTAGTGGTATTATTCAGGATGGTCCTTTTCGTAAAACTATGAAATGAAGTGGCAATTTGATCATGTTTTCTTGTTCGTTTTATAATAAAAACTTCAAAGTGGAACGTTATCTTCATTAGAAAGCTGCTAACTCAATCAACATGTTGGGATTGCACTTCCTCTGCAGTTCTATAATAATCGGCGACTGGAAATGCGTGGGAGTAAAACAATGTTATCACTCTGCGTATGCGTGTGTCTGTTTTAAAGCCAGGTGTCCGAGCGCTGTCAAATTAAAAAGGTCAGTCTGAACTCATGACTCCATCATGTAACGCCTCCTCGGGAAAATCAATTCAAACCGCTTCACCCGATCACGCGGGTCGGCCGTATACATTTTAATTCTTCATCATTGCCCTCGAGGTCAAAGTGAATTAAATTTCACATTGTAAACAAGTTTAAACTCATAGCCAAGGCGACTCTGCGTATATTAATGTTTAAAGTCTTCAAGTCATCCTGATGAATTTGCAAATAAAACACAAGGAATCAGAATATTCTCATTTTTTCTCCAAAGAGCCGCACAAGTGAACGCACCTCATTACGCACAATGATATTATGTTATCATAAAATGTTAACACGCCACGGTAATATTTCATCATTAGCTCGACCTCCCTCCTCCCCCTCCCCCCGCAACCCGGGACAAACAAGCACTACACAACATTAAACCATCAGTCCTGGTTAATTATTTAGAGCAAATTCAATTGAGCCTCTCTAGTCCACTGACAAGCTCATATATAGCTCCTATACTGAGCCACTAATAGGTTTCATAAGCATTTCCTGAGAAAAAAAAAAAAAACGAAACAAACAAACGCATGCTCACATCCATCGATTGACCTTTCCTGCCGAGTGTTATTAATACATGGCGGGCCATATTAGGAAAGGTTAATGAGCAGCAGGGCCAGAACTTCCAGCATGAAAGCCAGGCACGAACAGTTAGGGCCTAACCCTAAGCAGGTGAGAGAGGGTACCGTGACCTCCTGTAGAAGCCAAAAGGTCCGCCGCGGGGTTTTCACGAGTCATCGCGCCACGTGACGAGATCTTTACTCAGCAAATTCACGAGTAAACTACCATACACTTAGTTACCGCGACTAGATATTCATGGCATATCGTAACACTTGCACTTGCTAACAGGAAGCAAGGGATGTTTAAATAGAGGATTTATAGTTGTGAATTATTCACAAAAGGGGGAGAATTATTATTATTTTTTAATTTCAGTACGTTTCAGCTGTTTGTACATTTTATGAGCTGCACAAAATGTCTGAACTGGTTGATATAGTAAAACATAAATACATGAAAATTAAAAACAGCGTCAGATGTCTTTTACACAAATCAAACAATAAATAATTGAGTAAATAAAACAAAAAATAATCAAACCAATAAATATAGAAAACAGTAAATATGTAGATTAATAACACAATAAATAAACACATAAAATACATGCATTAATTAAGAGTTAGATTAATAAATATAAGTATGACTGAATATCGCTCTCTGTCTTGCTCTCTCTCTATCTCTCATTCTCTCTCTTACATTCCGTTTGTCTCCCTCTAACTAGGTCAGTGTTATGATGGTGTCAGTTTCTGGACTCGGCAACGGCATATTTGCATCAGTCATCCTAACTAGACCGTGAAGAGAAGGGATTTCCCCGCTCAGCTGCGGCAGTGAGTCAGGGAAACGTACCCTTATAGATCCCCTGCCGGACTGCGGGGAGGCCCAGGGAGAACTTAAATCCGAGTAATGAGCCCAACTCCGGGGCTCTTCGTGATGGAGATGCATTGGGAGCTGGGAGATATGTCATCGACATAATGCGGCCGTAAATCCTCGGGACGTGGGTTTCACTTCAGGGAAAAGACGCACCGCGTGGTGCGCTGCCATTCATTTTCATATAAACCAGGTCCAGACCGCACTTCTTAATTAACAGTATCAGCGCTTAGAGAATTGAAAAATTGTGATAAGGTTTATAAAGTGCCGAGACTGTTCTTAGTGGATGTTTACGTCCGTCCCATTGATTATGCATTTCTAATACAACAAAATGAAGAGCGATGGAGAAAATGTGCTGGGCCTCTGAGATGCATCAAGTCTCGACGGGTTTGCATTTAATTCTGCTGAGACGCCGGGGTCGAGGCCTCCGGTGTGTCTTCAGACCGGATGAGAAGTCAGCGGCGCGGTCAGAGCTATGGCCCAAATTGAACCCTTAATTAGGCTCGTCCCAAAGTCTTCCCAAAATGCGGTAGGAATTTCTGAAAAAAAATCCTCCACGTGGAAATCTCTTTCATTCAATCGCCGATCCTGCTCGACGGGACGGAACTTGCTCACTTGGTTTTATTTTTTGATGAGGCTGAAAGGTGGTTCATTAAAGTGGGTGAGCGACAAGTAAACACACTGGTTATGTATTTGTTTACGGGCAAGACAGACTCACTTCCCTTCCCCACCTTTACGATAATGAAGGGTTGCTACTTGACAGGAGTTAAACCTGCACATATTATTTTTTATTTTTTTCTTGGATTATACACAACGTTCTAGGAGGAATAAGGAAAGGTACAAATATTAAGGCTCATCATCTCGCTGACACCTCCTTCCCACCCACTCTGACTCACTCTCTTTCTCTGAAGTCTGCGATTATAACTTCCTCAACTTTGAAATTGATGTATATATATATATTTTTTTTTTCTTTTTTTCTTTTTTTTTCCCTGGTCTCAGGTCAGATGAGAGTCATTTGCCCGGGCCTTGATCACGAGCTCCCACTCCGGTAGACTTTCAACTAGAAAAGACCCCTATTGCTACTTTCAACTCTTCACCCCCCCCCACCCGCCGCTCCTTTCCCCTCCGCGCTGCTGCGAAGAGCTTTGTTGATAAACCCCCGCAACGGAGTCGAGAGAACGGGCTAACCTTCACTTTTCTGTTGGAGTAACAGGTGTCGTGTTGCGGATCAATCTGTGTGTTTGAACAAAGATGCATAAAATCTCCACTTAACGAACACAATGCAAAGATACAAGAAGTTAACGTGACATGTATCTGTCCTCCTCTCTAATGACGATATGGAAGTGTTCTGATCTGCAGGGGCCACCGTGCTTATGGTAAGATGCAGGAACTTCTGGCTCACAGCAAGAACGTCCCTGGGTCGATTACAAAAGGGTCTTCGTGAGCTCCCCCTGCCTGCCTGGGTTTCCTCCCAAAGTCCGAAAACATGCGGTCGGTTCATTGGAGACCCTTGTATGTCTCTATGACGTTGAAATGGAGAAGCTAACGGCTGTATGTGTCTATGTGACTTGTGAAGGAGTGAATGGTTGTGTGTATCTATGATGTGTGAATGAGGGACTGAACAGTTTGCTCGTCTATATGACTTGTGGATGATTGAGTGAATGTTTGGATGTCTCTGTGTTACATGAGAATGACAGAATGAATAGGCGGTTTGTCTCTACATACTGTACATGACAGAATGAATGTTTTAAATCAATATATGATGTGAATGAGGGCCTGAATGGTAGCATGTCTATACAACTTGTGAAGGATTGAATGGTTTTAGGTCTCTATACGGCGTGTGAATGAGTAAATGAATGTTTACACGTCTCTATATGACATCGGGATGACAGAGTGAATGGTGGCATGTCTCTATAAAGCATGTGAATGACTGAGTGAATGTTTGTTTTGTCTCTATATGACTTGTGGATGAGTGACTGAATGGTAGGATGTCTATACGACATGATAATGAGAGAGTGAATGGTTGTAAGTGTCTACATGACTTGTGAACGAGTGAATGGTTGGATCTCTCCAATTGACCTGAACGAGAGCAAATCCCTGTATATATCTATGATGTGTAAATGACAGAATCAATTTTATGTCCGAATATGATGTGAATGACAGAGTGAATGGCTGTATGATGTCTACATGACTTGTGAATGAGTGAATGGTTGGATGTATCTATGATGTGTAAATGACAGAATTCATGTTTTTATGTCTGTATATGATGCAAATGAGAGAGTGAATAGTTATAGGTCTCAATATGTGGCCTTGTGATTGGCCGGTGACCGGTCAAGGATGAACCCCGCCTCTGGCCCGATGACAGCAGGCACAGACTCAACCCCCTCGCAACCCTAGGTGCAGGAAAAGTGATGAAGATAATGAATGAATGAATGAACGTACAAAGACAGAAGTGATATTAGCACAGGAGTTTACAACACTCTTTCTGTTATCATCAGAGAAGACAGCCAATCAGATCCTCAGACACGACTTGATGTTCAGAACAAACTGAAAAACACACAGCAGGAATTGCAGTGGTCCCCCCGTGCGCACACACACACACACACACACACACACACACACACACACACACACACACACACACACACACACACACATTTTATCAGTGGAACCACTAGCTGTGCAAAAAGGACAGTTCTTCTGCCAAGGCAACATGCTGTTGGCAAACGCTGTGAGAGCTTGCCGTCGAGTCTTCTGCTCACTTAGCACTTCACACGCAGTCTGTCGTAATCTGTGTTACTCACTCAGCAAAAGCAGAAATAAATGTGGGTTTTTTTTTTGTGCAACGGTCAAAAAACAAAGTCCAGATAAACCTGGAAACAAATTAAAGCACATAGAAGAACTCCCGAGGTTTGTTTTGTTTTCTGGGGGGAGGATGGGAGTGGACACACAAAGTTTACAAATGCACAGAGATGGAGAATGTCTTCTCAGTTAGGCTTGATAAATAATGAATGATGAATGAATGAATGAAGGTAAACACTGTGCGCGGCTTTTGAGTCCAACACACACCAAGTGAAGGAACTCTTGAATTGATATTACCACAAGGGGGCCACTGATGCAGTGGGAATGTCTCTTCATCCCTCACTCTCACCCCCTCACACACACACACACACACACACGCACATGCACACACACACACACACATATATGCAGCCGATCTTGCTCACACACTCCTTAAGCACGGGCACCTCAATGAATGACTTAGTTTAAAATCAGTGCCGTGAAAAATGATCTCACAGTTCCCGCTTCATGAATTTGAAGAGCCGAGAGTCTTACAGGGTTCAGGGGATATTTTGAATTTTACCACCTCTCTCACACAAACACACATAAACACACACACACACACACACTTACAAATAACACCAATGCCCCCAACCGTTGTTGCAATGGTTGCCAGGCTAAAACATACACACACAGATCAGTGACATCAGTTTCACTCCGGGCGATGCGATGGCGCTTCGTGCTTTCCAATACTGCTCCGCCAGAACATTCTGGAAGAGCCACGGGGTTAAGACGGCTAGCACCAGTAGCATTTGGATTTGACAGATGTAAGTTAAAGCGCCTTCGTGAGAAATGGTGTGCGTTCAAGGTGCACCTCTCAGCCTCAATATTGTTTTTTTGTCAAAGGGTTTTCACCGTTCATCCATTCCAAACCCAAATCAACCAATCCCCGATTGCATATCTAGATGTTTAACTAGATGTAATAAGCAAAGTAGCAGACCGTCAATAGAAAAGCAAAATATCATACTGAACGTCTGCAGCCAAGAGACCAAATGTCAAACATGTGTTTTTATCATCTGTCTGATTCATCCTGGCCTTGAATTAATATTATTGACGTTGTTTGAAAAATAATAGTCACGAAGAGTGAGAGAAGGTGGCGTCTCGCATGTTTAAAAAAAAAAAAGATGCAATGAGGAGTGATGGAGAACACAACTAAATCCCCACTGAATGAAACCTCAGCTTGTGGACGAAATCATCTGAAAGTGGAAGGATGTGTAGGATGAATAACCGTGAGCCAACCATCAATCTGAGTTTTTTTTTTCTCCTCACATTTCTACCCCGTGTTATTGAGCAACATTCACAGATCAATGCAAGCGTACATTGAGATGCGGAAAAACGTCCCATAATCTTCGTGATGAAGACGCCGCATGCCACCCACTTCAGTACTTTAATCCTATCACTTCTCATTTTTATCGCGGCGCCGTCTGTGGCCGGATCTTTGTCTGCGCTTCGGCTTTTCTCGCACCTCGCCGCTTCTTCCCATCGACACATAGCATTACCGACCGTGATGGAATGAAAGGGACTTCTCTATCCCAGCGATGCCGTTGCCTTTAAAATGAGGATTTACCTGAGCAGCTGACAACGGCAGGTCGACATCATGCCATAAGCATGAATTCGCGGTCGGATCCCGAACTGTAATGAGCATCATCACATTATCCCCACAGATAGATTATTTATTTATCTCTTTTTTTAATAATTCACAGTCTGCCTTAGGTGCATTCCCTGCCCTCAGGTCAAAGTTGATTAAAGGGTAAATATACATGGAAGCACATATATTTATATACATTTATATATATATATATATATTTATATATATATATATACATATATATATATATATATATATGAAGCAGCTAGTGAGGTTTTAATTGACCC
This sequence comes from Fistularia tabacaria, assembly GCA_901007705.1. Lineage (NCBI taxonomy): Eukaryota > Metazoa > Chordata > Actinopteri > Syngnathiformes > Fistulariidae > Fistularia > Fistularia tabacaria. The sequence goes on along the minus strand of CAAKHD010003372.1, from coordinate 115,890 downwards.
CTTTCGCCGGCACCCAAACCAGACAGAACTGGAGCTGTGGCACCCCGAGGCAGTGGAAATGCTTTTGTTTGTTAATGGACAAATGAGAGAAATAGGTGTGTGTTCAAGTGTGTTAAAGGAGAGTCTGTTTTTTATGTGTGTGTTTATGCATATGCATACTTTCACACGTGTACCCATGTGTGTGTGTGTCTCTGCGTCAGCGCGTGCACTCGAAGCAACACGCCCCGAGGCGGTGACAGACGGACTCCGAACCAAGTTACCCACACACCCCACTGCCTCACTTAATAGTGCATGAGATAAGAACACTTGGATTTCAAAATACCCACTGCCACCCCTTTTACAGGCCCCTTGTTTGAGACAATGGCTCCAATGGTGGGGGCGTGGGGGGTGCTGTTGAGAGGAAATTCCATGTCAACCGTGTCCAGGATACTGAAGGGAAGCTGATGTAAATATAGAACCCCGGACTGCATACGGACGAATTTCACATTTTCGCACGTTCGCCAACAGTAAGGAAAACAGAGCAAATAAAGATGCACGCAGACGCCGAGAGATGTAAATAAGCTGTCGACAAACCTCTCCATTCATTCATTGAGATTTATGGTTTGAGGAACGCTAAATCTAGTGTCTTTCAATATAACTACCAACCAGATGCAATTATAGTGTAAACTGAGAAAAGGGGGAAAATAAAGCTGGAAGCTCGAGGTGAGCATTGCGCAAAGTCGGTGAGTGAGCAATGGCCGTTTTCAGAGAAAACAGTTCTCAGCTCAAATTTTGTTCCAGGAAATAGCCTCCTCCTCAAGGGGAACCTTTTTAGTTTGGCATTCTCACGGGCAGTCGGGGATCAGGGTAGGGTGCCGATGTGACGCAAGCGTCTGCGAAGCGCACCTTAGGCACCGCACTCATAAACAAACCACCGCAAATAAGACAGAATGGAGAATAAAGCCTTCATGTTCTGCATGGATTGAAGTGTTTTTATTTTCCCCCCGCACTGCTTTGCCACATGAAAAACCCTGCCGTTAGCTAACTCTGTGCTTATTTTGGTCCAAATGTTGATGTATCTGGGTGAGCCCTGGAATCCTCTCTTCGGTGCAGCAGGCCAGAAGTGCTAAGACCGCTTTGTCATTTAATTCCTCGCTGGTTCGGTCCAATGTTTTTGAAAGCAAAAAAAAAAAAAAGCTAACCAGAGCCCACAATATTTTAAAAGAGGGCACTCGATGGTCCGTAGGAAGCATCTGGTTATGAGTTCCGCCAGTCACCCAGCACCTACGTCATATGAGTTTCTATGGAATCGTAGGAGGCCCTTGCCTCTGAGCAGGCGCTGCCATGGTTCTCGGTACCGAGGTCCTATTTCCTGGTTCGTCTGCTGTCCGAATGCTGGAAGAAATGTAGTGTCTGAAAAGGTTCTAGGAACTGCAAAAAGTTCCTTCGGTGCGAAAGCAGCGAATGTACTGCTGTCTGCAACGAGGCATCGCCAGCAGGGAAATGTGTCACGCGCAAAGGCGAGAAGTGGACGGGGCGGTCGCGCGTTTGCAAATGAAATGTTTAAAATTACACTCCAATGTGTGACAGGAAATCTTACAACTGGATTCATTTCACCTTCTTTCGCCGTGCTGTGAAAACATGCTCGGTCACCCAGGGGGACGGGGGGTAATCCAAAACTGTCTCCCTAAAAATATAAAAATAAAAAAATCTTCGTCTTGCAGATACTAATTAGAGGTAATGTGAGGAGTGGAAACTTCTGATCCAGCAAAGTCTCTCGGAGATCAGATGAAACGTGACACTCCGGCGCTCAGACGGTGACTCAGCAAGGGGAAGAAAAAAGCCCATCTTATTGTGGGTATGTACTCATTTACATAACCGCGATAAGGGGCTGAAAAGCAAACCATTATTCAGATACAATGGAATATGGTAACAAATAGTTGGCCGCCGCTGATAGATAGAGAAAGAGATGGGCGATTTTGAGAAATCCACAACGGGGAAGGAGACAGCTCGGCGTGAATTTATTTATAAATGTCAAAACGCAGACAGAGAATAAGAGTAGGAGGCACGGGCAGACATTCTGATGTGGATGGCGGCTATAAACACAGGAAGGCGAGCAGAAACCTGAGGGTGAGAACAGGCCAGCGAGAGGACAGACAGACAGACAGACAGACAGACAGACGGAAGTAGTGCAAGGAAACCTCAAGTTCAAATACTGTAAGACAGCCACGCGCACCAGTGGGAGACCAAAAGACGGAGGCGGTAAAAAAGTAAGTCAAAGTGTGAGAGATTGACACACACACAAAGTGTAAAACCCAGCATGAATCTCACACACTTATCGTAGCCCGGGCAGACGAGATCTCCCCACGACAAGGACAACTCGTCCGTCCCCGGCGCTCTCGTCGGCCCGAGCCCTTAAAGGCTGCGAAGCGGGCCGTAAGTCAAGCTTTGCCGGCTGACAAGATTCACAGCCGTCCGACACGTGAAATACAACTCCCGACAAACCACCAACCTTGATGGATTAATAGAGTTTTTACAAGGACGTTACTGGTTCAGAGTATCGGCCGTCTCTCCCTGGATTTATTGTCGAATACAGTCCGTAATGGCGACAATGAAGCCACCCGTGGGGTTTTCGACCAGCTCCAGGCCTGGCAGAATATATTGGGATCTTTTGGAAGCTCCGGGGACGAGTGAGTCAGCACTAATCGGAGACGCCGTATGTTACGTCTAATATTGAGTTTCGTCGAGGCAGAAAATAATACAGAACCGGAGCCCGGAGTTGGCCTTTCAAGTAGATGCAAATTAGTAGCTCGAGTTTTGAGGAGCAATAACATTTGCGGTAAGAGCCTCGCCGTCTTCGTCACATGTGGGATGTTGTCTGTCTCGCAACGGGGACGCCTCTGTGCTTGCAAGTGAGCGAGAGGAGGGACGCTTTCTGGCGCCCCTTTGCCACATCTGTGCGTGATGCATCCAGTACAGGAAATTCTGCACCTTTGCTATTGGTTCATACATTCATTTATTCCAGCATTCATTAATTATCTGTACCACTTATCTTGCAGTCAGGGTCGCGAGGCAGGAGCCCATCCAAGCTGTCATTGGACGAGAGGCGGGGTTCCCCTTGGATCGATACGGGGGCCACATATAGAGAAATACAACCGTTCCCTCTGTAGCTCATACTTCATATAGAGACAAGCATTCATTCACTCTGTCACTCACACATCATCTAGACACAAACAACTATTCACTTTCGAGTTCATACTTCATGTATAAATGCACAGACAATCACCCTTTCATTCACACATCATATTGAGACATTCAAGAATTCACCCTCTCACTCACACACCATATCGACACATACAACCATCGGTTCATTCTTCATATATAGATGCACAAACATTCATTTTTCAATCACATGTCACATAGAGACATACAACTAATCACCCTCTCACTCACACATCATACAGACCAGCGGTCCCCAACCTTTTTTGTAGCAGGTATCAGTTTTATGCATGAAAATGTTTCCGCTGACCGGTTAGACGCGCGGGGTTTCAAATAATAAAAACTAGCTAGCAATTCATTGCAAATATTGCATCAGGGGCACGGAGCCTATCTATCAACCTGTTAAGATGTAACTTAGGTGGGAATCTTGATATTTTCTTTTAAACGCAGCTTAAACTCTCAAGTGACTTTTGCCTCTGTCTCGTTTTTTCGTGAGGGCTAGCTTGTGGTAGCTGATGTGTGAAATGGCACGGCAGACTTAAGTACACAGTAAGGCGAAGCCGGAAACAGACGCTTTTCAAAATAAGAGCTGGAAGGTCGAAGGAAAAAAATACAATTTGTACCAAGAAAGATTTTCTTTGCGGACTAGTACCAAATGATCACCTGACCGGTACCGGTCCGGGGACCAGAGGTTGGGGACCCCTGATTTAAGGGACTCATATGAACCCCCTGCATGTTTTTGGACCCTGCCGACACAGAGAGAACACAGGACTCTGCACAGAAAGGCCCAACTGACAGAGTCGATACAGCGCCGCCAAGCGTCGAGGTGCATATGGGATGGAATAGCTTGCGTGTACGTGGTAACAGGCAGAAAAGTAAACAATTACCCGGGACCCTTCCAGCGTCGGCGTGCTTTGTGGAGCCGGTGTTTTCTGGCCGCGGTTCATTGTGTCAGCGGCTATCACACACAGATGACAACATCAGAGAGCTTAGTGAGCAGCTGGTAAATCCGACACAGTCGTCTGCGTACAAACATCAACGCGGAGAACGAAACACGTAAGAAACACAAAACGGCGGCCGAGTTTGTGGGGGAGCGGGAGGGGGCGGCGTACAACTGAACACATAACCACACGTTGCACGCTCACACATATGCATACAGTGGGAGGCTGAAAGTGGATTAACTACATAAACCGGCAAGAAAAAAAAAAAAGACGCGCTGGGATTAACTGTATGTGCAATAGTGAAATGAGTGTGAATTTAATTTCAGCCCCAAACGAGGGCCAGCTAGTCAGGTCCTTTTGGCCAGCTGCCCTGGGTGACGATGGAAAGGCAGGTAATTTGGCAGGTAAGAAAGTATGTGAGTTATGTAAAAGAACAATTAAGTTTCCTCAAGGCCAATTAGGGTGTTTACATGGACCACTTATATTCTGAAAGAGAGCAAATTGGTCCGGCTAATAGGATATCGGGCTGAGATTAACATAATGCACTTGCATTAGTCTGTTCGGGGTGGCTAAGGGAGCGGTTGTCATTAGGAGGAGTGACTTCATTTGCGTTTTAATTCAGTCTAAACCTGACACAAATATCATTTTGATGTTTTTTGATAGTTAACTCGGTGTTTTCTGGATTCACCGTGCCCAAGGACTGGAGGGTCACTTGTAAATCTAACCCTCTGACAGATATCTGAAAGCTGCCTGTCAGAGCGTGCTGGGCTGGGGGGGCTAATGCATAATTGAAAGCATGACTCATGCTGACTCAGCTCATTCCTGGATGAAGAAGCCTTGACCTTGTCTGAAAACAAATTTGTGTCAACTGTTGTTCGGCTCCAAGCAGTTAGGTTGGACGGGGGGTTGCTGCGTCGCAGGCGGCGGCGGCGCCGCCGGGCCGCGGACCCGTGGGGAGCGTGCGTGGGCCCAGACCACATCCCATAAACGGCACTAAAACTGTCTATGAGTCACATGTAGTACAGTGAGAATCTAATTGTATTCATCAAGGACATTTACAAGTGGCATTTGACCTTGTGATCCGGTGCCGGGAAACACAGCATCGTACAGAATATCTAACGGCCCATGCATAATAATTAAATGCATGATATTAAGAGCGGGTCATGACTTGGCCTTATTCGTTGAGTCCCATCAGAGATTGCATGTTGACCTCAAATGAAAAGAAATATATCTGGGTTTATTTTCTGCAGGATCTTTTCTATTGTCCGCATTGTTGTCCTTTTCACGTCTCCAATAAAACCTGGCTTTTAACTGCTAAAAACTGCAGGTGCAAAATAACTAACATCGGGAGTCTCTAAACAGAAATCATGGGACTATTTTCGACGCGTGCTCCCGGAAGGTGTATCTTTAAAACGGACAGATGCAGTCATGTTTTATAAGAAATGCAGTGTGTAATCAGATGTAACCAGACCAAGCGCGGTTCTACTACATTATTGAGAGCCAGGCATTTGCTCGAGCTTATTCAGCCCATTTCCAGGCACTCGGATTATGCCTCGCACCAGGCTGGAAAATCGTGTCACAGCAGATTCTCTTACGGGAAGGCTTTCATAGTCTGAGGCGTAATCTGCCTGCAGGACACTTTTTAAAATATTAACCAGTCCGGGGTTATAAAAGGCTTTTCTATTCGCAGAGATTCTGGGAAGCGATAGATATTTGATGTCTGCACGTATAATTCTTCCACGAAGGAGAGGGATGAGTAGAGGAAAAGTCAGAAACATTGTAATCCCATAGGAAAGTTACATATATTTGTGATGTTTATTGTGTCTCAGATTGCTTTTATTCATTTCCCGTTCGCCAATCCATCCCAATTCCAGTCTCTAATCTTGGTAAAACACAGATACTCATCAGTGCTATGCTGCTTGTATGCATATACAAAGGAAGGATAAAGGCTACCCCATATCAATAGAGGAAGATACTGCAGAAAATAAAGTGAATTTTCTGACCACAGTCGGCTAACCTAAAAGATATCAACATCATTCCAGGCTTCATTCAGAGCTAGTCAACCGTAGCGCACCATTCTGACATGGTGTTACGCGGCAAAGGAATGATATGACACGAGATTACCCTGATGTGCTATCGCCGCCACGACAGCGGCGGGTGAATAGCAAGCGGCATCACAATAAAACACACTGGAATATTAGCGAGCTATTGCACGAGACGACTCCCTGCTTAACGTGAATCTGACAGCTGCATCTGAGCAAGACTGCAGCTCGTTGCAATAGCCCATCTCGAGATACCTCCCGAGCTTTAAAATGGTCCCGTTGAAAAAGATTAGAATTGCATTATTTGGGAGAGCCGCACATCGATTTTGAACACGTATTGAACGCAACTTTATATCAGGTTCCAAAGGCTCCATCTTCTAGGAAGGGAAATACATCAAATAAGTTGAATAGCGTGTGCAGACTGGCAGAAAGCGTGTGAGTGTTTCAAGACACTGGTTTCTGTACATGCCACAGACAATGTTCTGGTGTGTTCATTCCCTTTATGAAATGTTAACTTTTAATATGCAATGAAGGGGGGGTTGTGCGTTATATCAGGGGGCGGGATCATTTTCATGAAAGCAAACACAGTGTTGTGTCTGATATGATAATTTTGTGAAAAAAACAACTTGGATCAGTGAACGAGTGACGATTTTAATAAATATATAGACAGGGTAAAAACAGCCGCAAGAAGTCAATCTTTAAATCATTTTCTTTGAAAATGTGCACTCAGGCAGACACAACACTGCAACAGGCCTGTACAGAATGATGTGAAAACCCCAATTCGAGAACAGCGGACTGGGCTTCTCACTATCACAGCGTTGGCCCGCCGCCGCCGCCTCTCCCCGACTGCTTCCTGCGGTCCGTGTGCTCTCCAGTGTTCATCCTCTAATAGCACATCGCCGTATCTGATTGCGTCTATAAATCACCCCTTTATAATCCCCTAACTAGCAGACAATAGCAGATTTGTCTGTGATCAAATCCCGGTCTTTACACGCACACACATCCGTCTGCCGAACGAGTCTACCTCCACATGTAAGTCTCTGTGCGCCTTCATGTTCCCATGAGGGTATTCTCCATGCATGGAATGCATGCATGCATGCTTGTGTGTGTTTGTGTGTGGGCGCTCCTGGAGCAGATACAGCTTTGACAAAAAAAAAAAACTGTCTTTAGAGGGATTATCAGTCCATCCCCAGACAGCGACATGCTGTGCATTTATGGAGGTAATAAGTTGACCTGTAATAGACAGACAGGCAACAGGCTATCACCATGATTGGATGCTGTGGCTGTGTGTGTATCTCCACCTGGCCAAGGACAAATGAGAGGCACGGAGCCATGTCTTTGGGAGTCAATAGACCCGCTGTTCAACCCACCAGGTATGCTCCTCCAGTGAATTTCCAGTGAATGCTGATTTGTCATGCTACCGAGAGCAACTCGGAGCAACTGCATTCCTTTTATTCTTTGCCAAATAAACAAACCCTCCCCTTGTGTTTGAACATCTTTGTCTATCTTATCATTTATTCTCAGTTACATGGTCCGAGCTTTCGCCAGATGACACGGATACTTTCAAACTAGCTCTAAAGTTCATGAAGGCGGATGTAAACGCAGTTTCATGTTAAAACAGTAAAATCAGTATGCGTTGCCACGACACACCAAGAAAGTGTGCGCAGTCCCAAGCCAAGAAAAAACAAACTATCATTTTACTAGAACTTTTTGAGTTAGCAATGTTCTTGAAATGCGAGGCGGTCCAGAAATATAAGATTTATATGTATTTTTTTCCATAACTGCAGGCGGTCCAAAATAAAATGAGTCTGACATTCAGGGGAAATGACTGTAACCTGGAGAAAGACAACTATAAGGGTTGCCGTAACGCTTCCCGAACTCTCAATCCGTCTTGGGATTTCTCCGCTTTCTTTCCTCTCCACTGTCTTTTCCACTTTTTCTTCATCTTCAAATGCTCCCACTCTCGCTCTCCATCCATCAACAACCACCACCCTTTCAAACGCTTTGACTCGTGTGCAGTCATAAAAGAAAAATAAATAAATTATTTATTTCTGCCCCCCCCCCCCACCTCCCCTTGCCAGCAGAGCATGCTAACTTATCTCCCTGCGACAGCCACTGAGTGGTGAAAACTAAGCCCTGATAGTTTGCAACAGGACAACCGGAGGACGCCTGCAGCTCCGAGAATAAGAACTGTCCCGGCAATTAGCGATGGCAGGCCCTGCCTTTTCCTGCACTGTCACTCCGCTGTATTCTGCAGCCACAGTTTACCACCCCGTACGACTCGACTATATGCACAAAGGCGAACGTCAATGAGAGTTCAGCTTTTGCAGAAAAAAAAAGAAATGACAATTATTGCAGCGGTTTCGACAGCTCGCGGAAATCTGGCCGAGCGGCTGATTCACTTTTAAGACCCACCCCGGAGTGCATTTCCGCCCCCGCGCTCAAGTCTTGCATTAGGAAATGGTGCGGAGTCAATCGAGCGCCGGGTAATTAAAACACGGAAAACCTCAATTGTTATTGTGCAACCACATTCCGGTTTGACCTGCCGGAGAATATAAGACACAAGCGTAACCTCGATTAGGGGACCGCGGGATGCCTGAAGCTGCATGGGGGGAAAAGTAAAACTAAACCTGATGGCTTTCCCGAGGCGGCCCACAGGATGTCTGACAACATTAGCCTGATAGCCGGGGTTAGTTATTCCAGGCCTAATGTTACATTCTAATCCAAAGCACTAATATCATACTTGTCTTTACGCATTAACTGGACCTAACTAGGTGAGAACTCAGCAGATTCAACGATAAAAGCGCGGTTGCTAAAGAGGAACCTGTTACTGATGTTTCCCAACCAGAGTCTTTATATCTGTCGAAGTGTGGGAAATCGGTTAATTTCGGGAAGTGAGTCCAACTGTACAGTTTATTGATGGGCCGCCGCCACTGAAGTGAAGCCGAGCCCTCGGAATAAAGAGCTGTAGTTATAATCCAGGGACACTGGCAGTTTGTTGTGAGCCTGAGAATTCCTACATGTTGTTCCTGCCGTTTCAGGAAAGAGCAAAGGCCATGATGAGATAATCCGTTTAATGCCGAGCCCATTGTTTCCTGTTTTACAACTTCAACCGCACACACTGTGTAAGCCAAACAGCGTCAGCCAAACCCTGAACCTGTGGTTTGTTTCCCTTTTGTGAACCAGACCTTACCTGTGGCTTTGACACAGGTTTATTAAAAAAATAAAAAATAAAGCACTTTTTCATTCATTAAACCCTGAACAATAACAGAATTGTGAGATATAAATGAATGAATGAAGCTGCTTCTTCCGCCGTGGCAACTTTAGAAATGCTACAGGACCTTTCTTAGCTTGCGTTTTATCATTTTTCTTGTGGTGTTATCATTGCACACACACACACACACACACACACACACACACACACACACACACACACACACACACACACACACACGTACAAAAAAAGAAAGAAGAAGAAGAAGAAATGCATCTTTGGAACGCTCAAAGAAAATCATTACGTCTATTCAGAATTTTGTAAGGAAAAAAAAAAAGAACTGGTGAAACATCTCTTTCCCCATCTCGCTGATGATACACGTTTATTCATGCATTATCTGTACTGCTTATCCTGCACTCGAAGATACGGGGGGCTGGAGTCTATCCCAGCTGTCATTGGCCTTGAGGGGGGGGGCTCACCCTGGAGCCATCGGCAGTCGATCACAGGGGTACATGTAGGGGAAATACGACCATTCACCCTCTCATTCACGTCACGTAGAGACATATGACTATTCACCCTCTCATCCACAGACCATATGGGAGACATACCGTCTCATTCACTCATCATTTAGAGACATACAGCCATTCACTCCCTCATTCACATGGAGAAGAAAAACAGTTGATCTCTGCAAATGCACCTTTTTTTTACGGCTGTCACTTAAAAAAATAAAACTTGCACAAAAACAAAGTCAAAGTCAGTTTTATTAGCAATTTCTCTACATGTACTAGACTTACATAGGAATCGATAAGACATTTCTCACAGTCCCATGGTGACATGAACTTAACAAAATAATAATAATAGATGAAAATTAAACAGTAAAGTGCACTATTACATTAAAAAGTGAACATTAAACTATAAGGTATAAAGTGCTCGCAGATACAAACTACTGCTAAGGTGAAAAGATGACAGAATTTTGTGTCACTCGCTCATCCATCCATCTGGTCAAGTTAAGGTCACTTAACCTGCTGTTTGTTTGTGGACTGTGGGAGGAACCCAAAGAACCTGCAGGACACCCACTCAGACAAAAAAACGGAGACTCCAAGCAGAGAAGCTGCCTGTCAGAATCGAACCAGGGACCTTCTTGCCCCGAGGCAGAACGTGCCACCGTGCCGCACAATACAACTTCAGTTATATCAGTAACAGGGGCAGTTGAGAGTTGAGTGTAATCAGGGGGGACTGAGTCTTGAGTGAAACAGGTATTTTTGTTGCAGCCTGGAAATGTGCTTTGCTGTTGCTCTGCGCAAACACAGAATGCAGTAAATTAGTGTAATAGCAAACACAGATGGGCGAGAGATTATGATGACACGGATTTAGTCAAGCATGTGGTGCCGCGCGAGAGACGCTATGAAACCACTGCCCTGTTTTAATGAGCATTCCAGCTTAGCGAGAAACCGAAGCTTCATATTTGGGGTGGGGTGTCGGCGGGGCAGACGCAGACCGATGAGCCGACGTGGTCACGTGGAAGCTGTCGGATTTGGTGTGGAACTCGGCTCTCGACGGAGGCAACACCAGGACGATTTATTGGCCTGCGACCACATCCTAAATGTTATGGAGACTCCCTGCGCTTTCTATATATCACTGCTACAGATAAGCAACGCAATTATGATCTAGAGAATGGAGAAATAAAGCAGTGCTCCTGCAACCCTTATTAAGGTCTTAGCACAGGGCTTGTCAGAGTGATTAGTCATACAGAAACCGATATGCATGTGTTCGGTGTTCATGTAATAACAGTATCCTGCCATGAGATCAACGGTTGGGGCTAAACTGTAGAGATGCATGGATGAAACTCAAAGTGGCCATCAGAAAGAACAAGCAGAGATGTATGCGTACAGTATTACAGTGAAATTCTTCTTATTATTACTGTTATTATTTATTTTTATTATTATCATAATTATTATAAGAAAGCTGTTCCAGAAGCCTGCAGCCCCGGCCGCCTCCATGACTCATCAGCTCGTCTCCCACTGACCTATATCAGCCCCACCTGCGTGTCACAGTTGACTGACCCACATTCTGCTGATCCCGGCACTTCCGGGTGGCGACCATCTCGGGTCACCGCCGGTTTCCCACAATTCAGAGACATAAATTCTCACACCGAATTAAATCAATCATAATAATTGATCATTCAGATGTTAATAATTAAACAAATAAAGGTTAACTACATGGCTGCCGGTGAAAAGGTTAATCTGTGTAATATCATCAGTAGCTTCCCTTATTTTCTAATTTGAAAGTTTGCACATTCTCAGTTAATGGCGAGACGAACAAACGAAACCCAGCTTTTACTGGAGGCCAGCAGGCTCTCAGTTGATGGGAAGGATTAAATTCAAAGCACACGTCTACACGCCTGCCTCTCTGCAGCAGAGTGAGGCAGGGTGATGCTGCAGGACCATGTGGACCGCCATGCAAAAAAAAAAGAGAAAAAAAAAAGAGGCTGGGGGGGTGGGCGGAGCTTAGCGCTACTGCACTCTCTCATTGGCTCTCAATGACATCACTGATAAGGAGCAGCCAGATAGCGAAATGAGTCTGACACTGTCTCTCTCTCTCCCTCTCTCTCTCTATTAGTCATTTACATGAAGTGTGAGCACAGTTTAAGGCCACTTGCAGCAATCATGACCCCTTTTTCTGAAATCAGAAGTACGTCATCTTTCCCCATCTTTTATCCTCACTCACAGGGCGAGGGCACAATTCCCTGACTGCAGCCTCTGTGAGTAATACTTCAAAATACGACAAAACATAGAAATGTACATCACAGCTCCAACAATTGTAATACAAAGCCTCCCAAGAAACTGTAATATAACACACATTGCGGGTAAATCATATAGTTCTACCAGTGGACTTAATTTACATTTAATATAATTTATTGATGTATTATTATTCATTTTCAAAAGGCAAATAATGAATGAATGAATGAATAAATAAATAAATGAATGAATGATTGAAGTCCAAATATGGCAAAGCAGCCCTGTAAATTTTGTGGCTGCAGTAAATATAGTTATTACAAAGACTGCTCGCAGATATTGGCACAACTTTCTTCAGGAAGGCAGGCTTAAAACTGCCTCAGTGCATTCTTGAGATATTATCAGTCCATATCACGAGTTCATCGCATTCATCCATTCATTCCAGGCGAGGGCCCGGCCTGTTTTACGCGAGTGCAAAGACCACTGCTGTGTCCTGATCCAGGACGTTTGTCATGGACTCTGAAAGAGCTGTCAATCAAACGAGACACCCGGTGATTACTCGACAACCCACTCGGCAGAACAACCTGCGTGTATGTGTGTGTGTGTGTGTGTGTGTGTGTGTGTGTGTGTGTGTGTGTGTGTGTGTGTGTGTGTGTAGGGGAGGGGGGGAGTGAATGAGAAAAAATGAGAAAATATCAATACAATTTATATCCCCTACATTAGAGTATTCTCCACAACAATAACCAACGCCATGCTGCTACCTGAGTCGCGGGGATGGTCTG
>CAAKHD010003372.1:88513-100746 GCA_901007705.1 Fistularia tabacaria | reverse complement strand
GGGGGGGGGGGGGGGTGAGGAGCCGTATTGAGCGTGGGTGGAAAAGGGGGGGGGGGGGGGGGGGGGACTCACCTGGAGGTCCGCCGCTCTCTCCGTGCGTGTCGCGGTGCGTCGTGGAGAGAGAGAGAGAAAAAAGGGAAAAACTTTGAGAGGGCACATCCAGCTTTGTGTTGTGGAGTCCCCCTTTGTCTACACGTGTGATAGATGGATGGGGCTCCTTTTGGCCGCGCCTAGTTCATTTCGCTCTCCAAAGAGTCCCGCCCTCTCAAAGTCAAACAACTATGCGCAAAACAATATAGACGGACCGTGAACGCGTCTGAGTGCAAAGCCCGGAGGTTAATTGAGCGGAGTTCTTCATATATCTGTTTATTTATTAATTGATTTGACTTCCCAACTTCACCAAATAACTATCTGTTCACTCTGTCCGTCTATATATCTATGCATGCATGTATGTTTATTTGTATGGGTGCATGTGCTTGTGAACTGTATGTACAGATATATATGTATGCATGTGTGTGTGTTAGTGTGTGTATGTATGTATCCACACATCAACAGACTTATATCCTCTCACACACACACTTCTTTGTTTGACACCCACAAACTTCACAGAATCTCTGTCTCGTAACTGTCTGTATATCCGAGCATGCATGCATGTTTGCATGTAAATATTTATTACTGCATGTATGTGTGTATGTTTATATGTATGTATCAGTATCCATCCACAGATCCACAGACACATATCCACGCACTTCTTTTTTTGCCACTCACAAACTTTACCTAATCGCTGTCCCTTCCTTCACTTTGTCTGTCTCTATATATAACCATGCATGCATGCTTGCATGTATATGTTTGTGTATGTTTATATATATGTATGTGTTACTATCAATCCACTGATCCAGAGACGTATATCCGCACACCTCTTTGTTTGCCGCCCACAAACTTCACCTAATCGCTGTCCCTTCACTTTGTGCATGCATGTTTGTGTGTATATATTTACTTTTACATATGTATGTGTGCATGTGTGTATCACTCTAACTATCCACCCATCCAAAGACATGTATCCACACACACACCTCTTTGTTCGTCACCCACAAGCATTGTGTCTGCTTTAAGGTGTACTTAAGTCAGACTCGCTGAAACTATTTTCATTGAAGCAGCCTTTTTCTCAATCGGTCCGTGCCTGTCTATGGTGCCGTCTACAGCTAAGGCTAGCAGAGGAGTGGGCGGGGTGGGTTTTTAAAAAAAAAAAAAAACTTTCCTGGATGCACTGCCTGGAGACGTCCATTGTGTCTGGACAGCAGCAGCAGCAAGCAGCAGCAAGGGAACAAAGGAGGAGACAAAAGAGAAAGGTCTCATAGCGTGCTTGTAAATAAAACTAATGATGCCAAACTATGCTGCTGCTGCTGCTGCTGCTGAAAGGTGAAGCTCTGTTCAGTGAAAAGCATCATTGTTCACCAGTCTCCCGCATGGACAGTAGCTCATTTTCAAGTAGGGCTCTTTTGAGATGTGACATACATCTCCTGATTTCAACCGCATTCATCAGATCGTACAGATAAGCTCGTCACGTGCGTTTGAGGATGTGTGCCGAGGAATGCCTCACGTTAGGCGAACATAGCTGGGTTTCAGGGGGATCCCCGTAACATAAATCACACCTTGAATTCAACTTTGTAGTTTTGTTTAGCCAAGTAATTCGGGTTAAACATGAAAGAGCGGGAAATCCACCAGAGACAGCCTTTGAGCGTCTGCGTTTAGCCGCTGGTGGTAAAGGGGATGTTACAGACGTATAAATGATGGACAATTAGAAATATAAGTGGCCACGCTTGTTGCTTCTGCCAGCTGCTTGTCAGACGGAAAGAAAGCAGCAAGTGCATCTCTCAGCGGCTGGCTCCTGGACACAAACCCGAAAAACAAATTTCTTCGTGTCCCCATGCCCGCTGTGATGTTTACTGTCCCCGGAGGGCATTTTCGTGCACGGGTTGAGACACTCATAAAGATAAGAAGACAATTTAAAAGCATAAGAGGACAGCACCTTGCCAGTGATTCAAATGCTGGACATAGATGGGAGTGCTGGAAAGTGAATTGTTTTGTTCGAAAAAAGCGCATTGTGGTTTAGGTAGAAACACTGGAAACGTGGAAGGGAATAGAAAGGGGAGGAAGATATTGGTCTCATACCAACACAACCACCAGCACCGCTTCTGCATCCACCCCCTCTGGGATAAGAAGTGAACAGCGACACACACACACACACACACACACGGGCAGACACAGAGACACAGTCATACCTCTCTCAGCCACCCTCCGGCAGAGCTCTTATCCCCCCTGCTGTGGTTTTACTGGACCGCTGACTCCAGCAGAGAGCCTGCTCCACTCTGCTCTGCATTGCCTGCTGCCTGCATATCCCCCCCACCGAGGAGTCAGCTGAGCCATGCATGAGACTGCACGCTGAACAGGCTACATACAGCTTAGGAGGAGCTCAGCCTACATGCAGACTTGTTGGAGCTCTTTGGAAATTTGCAAGATTACACCACATCCTGGAGATATCATCGCCCGGCGTGATGCGTAGTTATCACCAGGGTGTTAGAAAATGAAACAATATGCGGCGGGTATCACAAAAATGACTGCTTGAAAGAATATGAAAATGTTTATATTCAAAGCAGGGCCTGTAACTGCACTCAGCCATAGTTATGTAGTGATAAAGGGAATGTGCCGCATATCGCTACAGTTCTGGATGTGCTTAGACATAGAGGCTTCATAAAATCAATTATGGATTGATGAGCTAGTACAGAGCCACTGCTGCAAACATAATGGCAATGCATTTGTTTTGTCCTTTGCTGTGGAATGTTGGCTATATGGTAACAGTAAACGATACCATTGAATTTACATTCCACGTTGTGTTACGTGTGCTATACATATAATCATCCCCCTCGCTGTCATCCCATTACTCTGCCTTTATAAGAGGTATATACTTAAGGACTTGCTACATACGCATTACACATGGGCATTCGATCTAATTTGACATGCTCAACCAGGCTCGTCAAAATCACACCGAGGAGATATTGGACAACACACTGTACGCGCTCTTGACAGCTTTGCGGTATGATGAAGGGCCTGAATTAATTGAAATTCCATCATATGTACATGTAAAACAAAATCCTGTGTAAAATAATTGGGTATCTAGTCACTGCATTAAAACAAAACATGAAATAACCGCTGGGGGTTATTTTTTGCATTTTTATCACACTGCATATATCGTCTATTACTCCAAGTGTTGAAACTTTATAATAGGCGATATACTACCTAACTAAATGGAAATGAGGAGAGCATAGCCCATTGTTTAAGAATTATATTAAGGTATGCCAGAAAGTATGATTCAAGAATGTTACATTGACAAGTGAGGACAAAAAGGCGTAATAAAACATCATCTGCAGCTCGTACATTATCACATAGACATAATGCCTTATCTTACGAAGGGGAAACCCATGTCATGTGATTTATTTTATGCACGGAATTTTGAACATTGCGTGCACGCACGCACGCACACGCAATACACACAACACAGACAGACAGACATGCTTGTCAGCACGCTGGAGGGTCCTTGGCAGACTGCTACTAACCAACCCTTCCCCCACAATAAAGATCTGTCTGGGAGAGGGGGAAGGGAAATCATGACTGTCTGAACACCAGACAGCCAGCATGCAGCACAACATGCTGGATTAGAACAGAACCGAATTGAGTACAATGCATGCGTAAACGTGTATCAACAGATAACCCCTGATCATTAAGTCAATTAAGACGGCCCTGGGATGACTGGAGGGTTTCTTATTAATGTAAATGGACAGCGACTGTTCTTTAGCAGGATGCGGTTTTAGTCATTAAGGCAAAAGCTGAGCAGGGAAGATAATTGGACAACCAAGAACGTAATGACTAAAAGGAACGGGGCAAAACAGTAGGCACACTTTCATAACTTGGTTTTCCAGGGTTGATTCAACGCAGGTTGCAGGAAATACACACCTCTCGACAGCACAGTAATTTTGTTTGTAAAATATCAGCAGACAGTGATTTACTCAGGCATCATCACTGTAATGACTTTGCATATAACATCACAATAAACATGTGAAAGGCTGTATTTTCATAGCAAAGGGTGCTGGATTTGCAGGTTGATTAATATGCTTCACTCTTGATGTGATCTCACTGCGTGTGTTCTGTCTCACTGCAGCCATGTTTTATTCATTTATGTTTTCCAACAGTAACAACAGCGGTTTTACGTTATAAATTATGCATTTGGTTTCTTAACCCATCGAGCCACAAATCAGACTTGTACAATGTACATTTCATTGTTTTGTTTTTTGTTTTTTTTCTAATACTTGGTGATTTTGAAACATAGCTCGACATAGTTTTAAGACATATCTACTGTGACAGTGAAGATGGTTGTTTGTGAGACGGCCCATGTCAAAGGGTGAGTCAGCAGTGGAGGCATCCGGGTCTCAGACCACCGAGGTTCTTTTAGCACGGATGCTTTAAACCGAGTTGGACTTTTGAAATATGTCCCCCATGACAATGGGATTAAATATCGGACTTGATATACTCCCTCTGAGGCGTGCACGCGCATGAGTCTTGGCTTTAAGATCACCCCAGGTCTCTCCGTGGCAGGGGCCACAAGGATTCGTATTAGATACTGCTCTGCAACCGAGAGTAACAGCGTGCATTTTTGTTGCTGTGTGATGGCTTTCCAAGAGCCTGCTAGAGGGACCTTGGGCCGTTCGTACTCAGCGGACATTGTCAAGATTGTCTGGAGAAGGCCACGACCAAACAGCGAGGCAAAAAAGCGCCACGTGTGAATGGAGACGACCTATATTTGCCGTGTAACGCTGACACGTTACCACTTTAAAAGGCTGCATGACATACAAAAAGTCTTCGGTTAGAATTGTCAACATGGATGGAATCATAAAGGTTGGAGTCCTTTTCCAAACCCCGTTTATAACACATTATTAACTATTGGGAAACTAGACCCAATGCGTATTTACCACTTCTGGATTTAATCCCCTACAAACTAAAGTGTGCTATGAATGATCGAAAGACTACTTTAAAAAGATTAAGGGTTAAGTGATGTTAAATATGCTAATGTGTTCCCCTTTTTAGCGTGTTAGCAATCAATACCGAGGCCTCAATGGCACACAGATTAGCATTCAGTTACTTCTAAGCCTCTTGGACGTCACATTCTCCCATCCTGCCTGCAAACCCAGCTCAAGAATCGAGAGAATCATAGAGTTTCAGTTCCAGCTGATATTTATTTCCTTCCTTGAAAAAGTTCTGTACACAAGTTTATATCAACAATCTGACAGGCAGTGAATGGACACAATTTAGCTGGCATGAGTTCTCCCCCCTCTTCTCTGAGTCTCAAAAAATGTGGTTCCTTTGTTTATGGCATGATTAGAGACAATAAATGATAATTCTACACAGCATATTGCACAGGATGGATGAAAAATAAAGTTAATATATTTAAAAATGCTTTCATATATATATATAAAAAAAGAGTCCTGAACTGACCACCTTAAATGTAAGTAAGGATGTGTAAAAGATAGCAGTTCTAGACAGTGCCTGTCCTTGATAGCAACAACATACATAAACACACAATCTTTTTGCTTTATGATACAGTCAAATATACAAAGATTGAGTTCACGTTTCATCGTTTTTTCCTCTTTTTATCATTTTTTTCTGAAAAACACAACAGCTAATAACCTGAATCTGAAATACAAATGCTATTCACCATGCCATAAAGATACTAAAACAATTATTATCTAATAGTTAGCCGACAAGTAGAAAAGATTATATATTCAAATACAATGAGAAACGCAGTACAAGTAGGTATTTGCGGAACTCAAGTCAGAAATTTGAATATGCTTGATGTTATCATTGTTGTTGTTTGCTCTCTGTATTGATAGCCTATTGAATCCAGTGGCTGATGGGACGTGTTGACATCAGATCATGAAAACATCAAGAAACAAGTCAAATTTTTCTTTTTCTTTTTTTAAGCTACAATCTCCTCGTTTGTTGTCATAGGCAAAATATCAGACAGGGAAAACAAACAAACAAAAAAAAAAGAAAAAAAAAGAAAAGAAAAGGAGTGGCTGCTTGAGAGAGTGACGTTGTAAAAACCACATGCCCCCGCGGGAATAGCCTCCAGAAATAATGCATTCCTGTGTCTTTAAGGAGCCTGCAGACTGGCACGGTCAACGCAGAAGGTAGTCTGACACAAAGACTGGTGCTGCTTTCAAGTGCTGCTCGAAACGTCGTAATTACATTCTAATAGCAGGATCCCTCAGTATCTCGTGTCTCGGGGAGTGACGATACGGGGCACGCTGCCTACTGGGACACCAAAACGACACTTGTCAGTATCTAAGAGTAACAGCTTCGAATGTGCTAAATAAGTTAATTACACTAGAATCACACTGCTGATTCGCTCTGTCACTAGAAACTAAACAACGACCTACGCACTGCCATTCGCTTAGTTTTGCAGCCCCCCCTCCCCTTCCCTCCCCTCCCCTCTTACACGGAGAACTTTAAACAGGCAAGGAAAAAAAAACTTATAATTACGAGCTTGCCACAAGCACGTGAAGGCAGCATGAAAACCAGCCAGCCGAGGATTTAAAATTAGGAAACCTAATACAGCTGCATTAGTAGGCTACACACACACCGATTGTTGACTCCCCCGTTTTTCTATATAGATTTGTACAAAAATACACTGAGAAAATAATCAAACTGTTTCCTCTCTTTTGTGTCCAAAAAAGTGTGTACATTTAAATATAAAAAAGAAATCAAAGTTGTGTTTTTTTTAAACTCTAGCCCTTCGCCTGAGAAGAAAATGTGACTGACAAACAATCGTGTACGAAATAATAAAAAATAAAAAACTGGTCTATATTATGTATACAAGAAATAAAAAATTAAAAAAAAAGATCAAGTCAAATAAAAAAATGCTTGGCCCAGTATATAAATACAACATCCCATATAAAATGGCATCTGAATAGCCTGCATGTACAAAAACAAAGCTCGGATGGTGAGAGACATCGGTGGGGATTTCTCCACAGCTATCATCTGAAATCACACCAGAGACTTTTGGTCCTGAATCGTAGAGAACGTGTATAAAGTTAAGCACAGGTTTTTTTTTAAAGTTGCGTTTGAATCCTGAAGTTTGAAGAAACATTTTTCTTTTTTTTTCTTTTTTTTTTTTTTTTTTTACAACAGCTGGTGATTTATTTCAATGTCCTTTTTCCAAAGATAAGAACCGAAGCGAGGCCATCTATCCACTTAAATAACCCTAATACTACTTGTAAAAAAAAATAAAATAAAAAAAAAAAAACGCTTGACAATCTCAGCACAAGCTAAGGACAAAGTAGGCTATCATGCGTAACACGTTATTTTTTTCTAATGTTTTGCTTGAGAAAATATTCGACTTTAAAATAAAAAAAAAATAAAAAAAAGATCAACCCACCTCGGTTTTATTTTTAAAATCCATCTCCTTGACACCACGGTAAAAAATTAAAAAAAAAACGTCCTATATCTGTACCTTTTTCAGTGGTGAAATTCACTTGGCAATTGGTTTTGAAAAAAAAAAAAAAAGAGTTGTGAAATGTCCCTTTTTCTTTTCTTTTTTTTCTTATTTAAAATCAGCCACAACATTGATTAAGTGAACGGCGGAACCGCATGACGTGCAAATCAATCACAGTAAAAGTTATTCAGTTCGGAAAAAAATAGTCCGGAACCGGGGTGCCTTCACGACACGAACGGCGGAGGGAGACGGCGGGAGGGGGTGGAAACCCGGTCAGTCGCGACCCTCGCGTCTTTACACTCCCTCCGCGGTTGTAGCAAAGTCCCCCACGTATCCAAAGAGAAGTAGCCCACCACCACCCACGTAAAAAAAAAAAAAAAAAACAACAACCCAGTTTTGTTTCATTTAATGTTTTAACTTTTAAAAAGTTAAGCTTTTTCCGTGGACTTTCCAGCTCCGTCCTGTCTGGGCAAGCGGGGACGCGGTGTGGTGGTGGGGACTAGTTTCAGTGGGGTTGCTAGCTAGTCTGGTCGGGCTAAACAAGCTAACGCTGCTCGCTGGCAGGGGCCCGCTGTGTCAGGAACTCCTCCGTGTTCGTATTTCTCGTCGCGGGACAAAAAAACCAACAACGCCGGCCGTTTTTCTCTTTTTTCTTACGTCTACTTTACCCCTCGCTCAGTACGTGAACACCAGGTTGGAGATGGTGGACTCCAGCCAGTCACCGGAGATCATCTCGCTGACTTCGGGGGTACAGTAGTCGGGGAACTCGAAGTGGGAGCCCCCGGAGCCGGACTCAAAGTTCAAATCCAAGTCCCTGTCCAGCACCGAGGAGCCGAAGCTCCCCAGCGACATGCTATCGAAGCTGGGGCTCGGGTTGATGTCGAGCAAGTCGTCCTCGAACTCCTCGTCTTCCGAGGAGGAGGAGGAGGACGAGGCGGAGGAGAGGGAGCCGGAGGGCGTCGGCGAGGAAGCCCGCCGACTGCTGTATGTCTGCCCGCCGTGGCGCTCCGAGGACCCGCCCAGGCTACTGCCGCTGCCGCCGCCGCCGCCGCTGGTGCTGCTGCCGCCAGGGGAGTCGCCTCCCTCCTCCCTGCCGCTGGCGGTGTCCTCGTACAGGCTGAGCGGGTCGCTTGAGTCCGCCGAGCTGCTGAGCGTGGGGCTCGCCGGGACCACGACCGAGGACGCGGGACTGACGCTCAAGCTGCTCCCCAGAACATAGAGACCCATCCGCTTGGTTTTCTTGCCGTCCGGTATCTGCTTGGCCGCGGACGAGACGGTTTTCGACTTGTACAGGGAGTTGTGGTGGTGATGGTGGTGCTCCGACTGGTGCTCGGAGGCGAACACTGATGCTTTGGTGCTACTGCTGTTCCCGAAAAGTGATTTGTGGGTTTTGCTGCTGCTGCTTGGTGATTTGGATCCGCTCTTCCTCGAAGATGAGGACGTCTTAGTGCTGGTGTTGTTCGAGCTGCTGCTGACTTTCTCCCCCTTGTCCCCGGTGCCGCCACTCGGCTTGGAAGCGCTCGATTTTACCTTCTTCCTCGGTCGGTACTTGTAGTCGGGATAGTCCGCCATGTGCTTCAGCCTGAGCCTCTCCGCCTCCCTGATGAAGGGGATCTTATCGCTGTCTCTCAGCAGCTTCCACCGCTTCCCCAGCCTTTTCGAAATCTCGGCGTTGTGCATGTCTGGACTCTGCTCCATGATCTTCCTCCTCTCGATCTGAGACCACACCATAAACGCATTCATGGGTCTCTTGATGTGGCCGCTGGGAGTTTTGCACCACGCCGGATTGTCTCCCAGCTTGTCCCCGGCAGTCGAGGAGGCGGTGGAGCCCGGGGAGAGAGGCGAGTCGGCCGGGTCCAGATCCATGCCCGCCCCGGAGCCCGAATCCCCGGCGAAAAATGACAGAGCCTCCGCGGTGCTCTCTGTGTGGCTCATTTTCTGCACCATGCTGCCCACTTACACGGGACAGCGATGTACTTGCTCGTTTTTCCTCTCTCCCTCTCTTCTAGGTCCTCCGGTTCACTTAAAAGCAAACTCAGCTCTTTTTTTCCCCTCCTCCTCTGTCCCACTCTTCAGTCCGAAAAAAAAGAAGAGGAAGAAAGGCACAAGAGAGACTTGACTCCTGTGATGTGCACTAAACACTTTTCACTTCAGTCCAGTGTGGCCCTTTGAGGGGGGAAAAAGGCTACATGTATTTAAGAAAAAAAAAGTTTTAATTTCCAGGGTTTTAAAGTGTTAAACAGCACGGGCACTGCAGCCCATGTTCCAACGTGCACCCGGCAAACCAGTCTCTTCCCTCTGTGTTATAAAGTCAACTCAGCCGTGTAGAGACTGAACAGCCTATGCAGCTGCAGAGCGCAGACTGAGAGCCTCACTGGGCGCCCGGGCATTTACAAAGGGCTCCCAAGTACAGTTGTAAGTGCTTTTTTTTCCTTCCCCCTCTGCATCAGCCCCTGTCCCCTCTCCTGGAAACAAAAAAAAACATGCGTGCTGGGGAGGGAGAGAGAGAAATAGAAAAAAAAAATAATAGAAAAAAAAAAGCTAGAGCGAATTACACGGTCCGCCCTCCATCTGTAGCCTCGCAGTCGAGTTTTCCAAGCAGCCCCTTCTGTCTCGGCCCCCCTTTGCTTGCATTTATCCCTTCTCAGATACAACGGCGATAAAAAATCAACCAATGGCAGGCTGTCGCTACCCTGCCTCCGCGCCAAGGACACGCCCCCTCGGCGCCCATTGGCCGAAAATGGAATCTAATAATAATCAGCGCGTGCAATGAGGAGCCTCGTGTCTGACCTCATTCCAGAATACGACAAGAAACTTCTCTTTTTTTAAAGAGACACTGGCTTATGTCCCCCTTCTCTTCCACCAGCCCATGTGTCTGCCATTAACATCTACTCTTATAGGCCCGTTTCACCCTATGGAAAACTTTGGAGAACAGTTTGTACCGCTATGTATTCTGCTTTTTTTTTTTTTTTTAATTGAACAAAAAAAAAAACCCTCGTTATATCAACCACATTTCCTGCACACTGGTGCCCGTTTCAGGTCTTGCAGGCTGCACGAATTTAATGATAATAATAAAGGAGAGGGGGCGGGACACAGTTACAGTTAAGTGGATATGCAGAGTTGACTTCTCACTTTTTTTTTTTTTTTTTTAAATACAAGCATGCACTCAATGGTGATGTAATTAATGCGTGGTTACGCCGTGCTCCGGAAGGCGACGTGACGGACACGCCGTGGAGCGGTGTGTCGCCCCCGGAGGTGGAGGTGGAGGTGGAGGCACCGGGACGTGTCCGGGACACGGAGGAGGCTCCCGGTGCTTCGTGCGCCCACCTCTCCGCATCTGCCTCAGCTCGGTCAGAGGAAGGCTTGGCTGGGCGGGCTATTGTCGCAGACACACACACACACACACACACACACCGGTGCAGCCCCTCCTCAGCACAGCAACCGCAGACGTGTTTGCGCACGCGCACACGCGTGCAAAACCGCACACAAGCCCGCACGTCTAAAAAAAAAAAAAAAAAAACATACCGACGGCAGTTTTGTCCTCTTCAGAAGGGACACAAACAACAAGGTGATGGGGGAAAATACAAAATATAAAAAACATGACGTAGCGCTTTTCCTCTAAAGATATAAACTTTTGTGTCCCAATGATAAGTTTAAACAATCAAGTTTATTACAATGTAATCTAGGCTTCATATTAACATCAATAAAAAATGAGTAAAACAAAACAAAACAGGCAATACAGTACACATATTACCTTTTAAAATCTCCTTAATCTTTCCATTTGGAAACACATCAACCTTAAATTTGAACGGTAAATTCCATCATTGAAATATAGATAGCTATATATCTTAAGCCCATTCATACGTGCCACATTTCGCGACAGGTAATTATCATAGGAAGCTTATAACTTCACACGCGTGGGTAGTGTTTTTTTTTTTTAATTATTATTTATCTAATAACTCTATTCCACCACGAAAAGAGAAGGTGCTTTATTTCAATTTGAAGGAGAGGAAATTCGGGAGGAAAAAAAAAGGTGGGGTGGTTGGAGAAAACACACAAACACACACATATACACAGACACACAAGGGTGTGTGTGCAGTCAGGTGCGTTGCGGTGCTCGACCGCCGCTAGATGGCGGCGTAGAGCCAGAAAGGACTGCAGAGAATTTCAGGGAGGGTTACAGAGATCAGACCGAGCATCCAGAGCACTTACCAGGGTGAATTACATAATGTGTCGGCACGATAGGGAGACACACACACACACGGGCGAGTGTGTGTGTGTGTGTGTGTGTGTGTGTGTCAGTGTAGGTGCATCTGCTTTGGCCATTGTTTGGACGCTGATAATATCTGTTTTTGGAAGGCATTTCCCATCTTTCTCATTTTTGGGGGCAGAATGTCACACGTGTGCGTGCCCAGCTTGAACAAGCGGTGACATCGAAGAATGAAAAAAGAAACAATAAATCTCTTTTCAGCTGATAACAATAAAAAAAAGAAAGAAAGAAAGAAAATGATTTTGAACGCACGGACTGCTGTTTCCTCACACGGAAAAGCTATCAAAATACGAAATGAATTGCAAATGGAAACAAGTGGTTGAGAGTTATGGGGGGGGGGGGGGGGGGGAAAATTTTTTTTATAAAAAGAAGGGGGGGTAAGAGTGGATTCCCAATTAACCCGTGGTAATTAATATG
>CAAKHD010003372.1:76168-85114 GCA_901007705.1 Fistularia tabacaria | reverse complement strand
CCCACACCCCCCCACCCCCACCCACACCCCCCCCCCCCCCCGAACGCACATGACCTGAAAGGATAAGCAGCGCATTCAAACTTTCCCTCTTGGCTTTTTTTTTTTTTTCTGTCTATCTCTTTTACTGCCATTGTTCCAGTGCGGTGCAGCTGCCACGCGAGCTGGAGTGGGTCGCGTGCCAACTTTAATCTCAACAGGTGTTCTTTTGGGCCCCCCTCCCCTCCCCCACCACCACCACCAACCACCGCCACCCGTCTTTGTCCGTCCTCACGCACTCTGTCTCACCCTCTTCACTCTCTTCACCCTGGCCCCTCCCCCTGTTCTTAACTTTGCCAAGCGCTTTTCTCGCTATTCTCCTTTGCGGTTCATATTTTCAGGATTTATGCAAACTAGATCGATAGATAGATGCTTCGTGTCCTCTTTTCCTCCATCCATAAATCTCATCTTTCTCTTGTCCTCCTGCCCGGCAGTTCCAACGTCAGCATCCTTCTATCCAGATCTTCACCACCCTTCCTCTGTCTGTGTCCATGTCCAAACCATCTCTGTCCGGCTTTGTCTCCAAAACATCTAATGTGTGCCGTCCCTCTGATGGACTCATTCCTGGTCCTGTCCGTCCTCCTCACACCCAAAAGGAACCTTCACATCTTCATCTCTGCTGCCTCCAGCTCTGCTCACTGTCTTTTTCTCCGTGTCTCCAGGCCAGACAACCCGGCTGCTCTCGCCTCCGTCTTTTATCACACCCGACACTTTTCTCCATCTTTTCCAACCTGCTTGCACGTGTCCTCATCTCTTCTTCACACTCTCCATTGCTCCGGACCGTGAACCCTAAGTACTTAAAATCCTCCATTTCTACCCCCCCCCCCGGAACCTCATTGTACTACTTGGGTCCTTCTTATTCACACACATGTATTCTGTCTTGCTGTAGCTAACCTTCATCCCTATCCTTTCCAGGAGCATACCTTCCTCTCACTAGATGTTCCTCCACACGCTCCCCGCTCTCGCTACATATCATAATGTCATCTGCAAACATCTTAGTCTATGGTGGTTCCTGTCTGACCTCATCCGGCAGCCTGTCCATCCCCATAGCAAAACAAGAAGGGGCTCAGAGCTGCTCCCTGATGCACTCTCACTTCCACCTTGAACTTCTCTGTCACACCTGCAGCACACCTCATCACTGTCTCACATATCGCATGAATGTCCTGCAGCAGTCTAACACCCTCCGCTGCCACTCCTGACTTCCTCATTCTAACACAGTTCCTCTCTCCGAGTTCCTCTTGCACCCGGTTGGATGCTTTTTCTAGATCCTCTAAAGGCACGGAGCAGCTCCCTTTGACCTTCTCTGTACTTCTCTATCAACCTTCTCAAAGTGTATATTTAATCTGTGGTCCTATTTCTTGGCAACATATCCGAGTTGCTGATGGACCACAAAGTGGCACACTGTGCAGGCGTTGATTTGTCATATTGAATTTAGATTAAGTTCATCACCCACCTGTTGGCCAACTACATATGGCAACTGCCCGGACTTAGTGAAGTATAGAAATGCAGCGAGGCTGAACAGCGTGGCTGACAAAGGAGCAAAACATTGTTGAGATAGGATGAGACAGAATCCATAAAGCTTTGGGCTCCGAGAGATGTTTGTTAGACAGGGTTTAGGTGCAGAGTTGTTGATTTCGATGGGAAAGGTATTCTGTACTGTGTAGGTGAAGCCTTTAGTCCGTCGGAGAATTTGCCCAGCTGTTGATCCCAAAGTGGAAGCTGGGGGCGTTATGGCAGATGGAGTATCTGACTCAAGGTTTGTGATTTTTGTGTCGGGTGATGGAAGAGACAGCAATTCAGTTCAGTTCAATCCAATTTAATTCGGTTCTTAGTAAACATTTGTATTACACGAACCTTCAGAGGAAATGGCGTTGCCCTCTCCAGGATGTCGAAGATTTGGCGGTCCAGTCTCCAGACCGTTCGTGGAGGCATCCTTGAACTCTCCCAGTTTCTCCCTCAGGCTGTTCCGTATTAAGTCCTTTCGCTGACAGACTTCCTTCTTATTATCTGCAGGAGTGTTTGGGTCACTCCCATTCAATGCTTCATGTCCCAAAGGCAGAGTAAGATTTTGGCTATTTGACATCAAAGTACTGCGTCTTGTTTTACACCAACAGCAATCTTCCCCGTCTTCTTTTGGCTGCTCCCCTCAGGGGTCGCCAAAGCGAATAACACTTCCTCCACATTCCAACAGCAATGATGAGGGACAAACAATCCCTCCTCATTCAATATGAACACGTCGTCAATAGCTTTCAGTTTCATGGTCAAGGGAATGTTACTTCACATATTCTTGTACAAGATTACAACATCTTTGAGACATATGTTTCCTGTCTTCTTTAAACCTCATGTAACACTACTGAGATGGACATGGTAGCCAGCCATGGTATATGCTAGGTGCATGTGTGTGTGTGTGTTTGTGCATGTTTTTATATATATATACATACACACATATATATATACATATATACACACACACATTTATATATGTGTGTGTGTGTGTGTGTGTGTGTGTGTGTGTGTGTGTGTGTACATACACACATGCACTGTGTGTGTTTGTGTCTGTATATGTACTATGTGTATCGATCAACATATTGTGTCTTTATATGTATACTGTATATGCACACACAGTATATACTGTATATGTAGATACACATATGCATACTAACACATATTTGTTTATGTGTATGTTCTGCATATGTATGTATGTATAAACACACACACTCATATATATACATATAAATACGTACACACACACACATATATATACATGTTTATATATATTTTTCATGTGTGTGTGAGTAAATATATGCCACCTCAGATACATAAGATTATATTCAACATGTTAGACTGAAAAGGTAACGGTTTGACAAAGAAAAGTAGTTGCAATGGTGACTGAAAGTGCAAAATTGATGACAATCACAAAAGTTTTGCCCACTGATCATTTTCTGGCCAAGGGCCGGGACTCTCGTCCTGTTCCCTTCCCGCTCCTAACTCGCTCAATTAAACTCGGTTTGTTTTACTGGCACAAATGTATGGAGGACTGTCTTTGCCAAAGCATCTCTCCCTCTTCTCTCTCACTTTCTCTCTCTCTCTCTCTCTCTCTCTCTCTCTCTCTCTTCTCTCTCTCCGTCTCCTTCACTAGATAAATCCGATCCGGGGGTCATCTGTTATTCAGAATACTGACACCACATGGTCAGCCACCCACTCAGTGTACATGCATCCGGTTTCATGAAAACTTAACATCTTCCCATATTAAATATTTATGGCGTAGTATATTAACTGGCTGCCACAACACCGCTTAGAGTCATTTATAGAGTGTTGAAACTTTTGCATGAGGAGCTACTCAATATTAAAACTTAACCCTAGTATAAATATGGCAGCGGTAATATGTGGAACATGACACAACATTTGTGAATGTTGGTTATTTGGGGATTTTTTGGATTTTTGACCTCGGCTGCATCTTTCTTTTACTGCCAGTGAGCCTGGAACATGCGGTTAGCCTGTAAGCCTCTAACATAATGCCTGAAAGACCCCTCCCTGCTTCAGGGCATCATATTTGCGGTGCCCTCCGGGAAAAGGAAAAAACTCTCCGATCAAGTCAAATTTATTTCGACAATCCACTTTCTTTTGTTAATTGTGTATCTTTAAGCATCTTGACTTTTTGTCCTTTTACATGGTCTCCATTTATATAGCGCTTTCAACACCTTGGTGGCAGAGCTGCCATGCAAGGTGCTAACCAGACCATCAACTTGAGGGGGGTTCAGCCTTAAACACCTTCTCATCCACTCATCTTCCCTTCTCATCACAGGAATTCAGCAGCAGCTACTCAAAAGAAAAAATGATTTTTTTCTTTAGAATTTTCCTGTAATACCTATTTGCTTGAGATTTTTCACTGGAAGACATATTCGGTGTGTTTCAGCCGCAGCTTATTCTTTCCACCGAAGAATATACAGCAGCCCCTTAAGATACGAATCACTTCATTTCTGATTTTTTTAAGATATGAAGCGCGATGCGAGCAAATTTTATCCTTGTCATACGTAAAAAATTTCATGATACGAATACGAGAGCGAGAAAATCATAATTCGAAATTCGAGTTAGAACAAATTAATTTGTTTTCTGTTATTTAAACAGGGAAAATTCATTTAAGACTATAAAAAAAGTCAACATTTGAACCTACTTCTGGAGCTAATTAAAGTCGGATTTTAAGCGACCACTGTTCATCCCTCTCACTCTCTCATGTGACTAACGTCAAGCGTCACTTGGATATAACATGCCACTCATAGAGATCGTGCAGATGGATTGCACGCCTGCACAATTCATCCAGCATCAAATCAATATCCGTGTAAACGAGGTAACACATCACACTTTTCTTGCAGAGTCTTATACTAAATACTGGCATTTTTATTTGGGTGACTGTAAACATCTGTCATAGTACCGGGAGAGTTTGAGTCACTCAAAGTGAGCTGAGCTGGTGTAGGATTGTGGAGGCGAGGTATTAAACAAATGCCCTTTTCCGCTAGAATGAAGTCTGATAAATCAGCTGAAACACACAAACGGGGGGGGAAAATATAAAGACAGCTCACGTGAATAAACCTCAAACAAACACTGACATGAGTCAAAATCAGGAAATCGGGCAGGACTGCGAGCAGGGCACTATTGATCAGCTGAAATATGGAGCAAAACACTAAAACTGCAGAGACCTGCTTTCCTACCGCTGAATTACTACTTATTGGTAAATTCATTCATTTATTCATTCATTCTCTGTCGTGTTTAACCTACATGCACGGTCACAGGGGTGCTGGAGCCTAGCCCAGCTGTCTTGCTGTCTTCGGGCAAAAAGGCTGAGTTCACCCTGGACCGGTCGCCGGTCGATCACAGGGCCGCATATGGCCACATACAACCCTTCACTCTCTCATTCCCTCATTAGACAGAGACGTACAACCACTAATCTGCTCATTCACAGAAAATAGAACAGAAAAGAATAGAATAGCCGTTATTGTCATCGCATTTCAGGAACACAGTGGAACTGGAAGATGCGAGAGACTTGAAACCATTCACCCTCTCATTCATGTTTCATACAGAGACATCCAACCATTCACTCTCTCATTCACATGTGATAGAGACATCGAGTCATTCACCCTCCCCTTCAGACGTCATTTAGAGGCATACAACCGTTCACCCTCTCATTCCTATTTCATACAGAGACATGCGACCATTCATACTCTCATTTAAATGTCATATAGAAACAAACCAACATTCACTCCCTCATTCATTCATCATAGACTTGCAATCATTCACCCTCTCATTCATATTTCATATAGAGAAATAAAACCGTTCACTCTCTCATTCATGTACCATAGAGACGTACAACCATCAGTCTGCTCATTCACATGCAAGAGATGCGCAACTATTTATCCTCTCATTCATATTTCAGATCGAGAAACACAGCTGTTCACCCTTTCATTGAGCTATCATATAGAGACATACAACCATGCACTCACTCATTCACTGTTCATATAGACATGCAACCATTCACTCTTTCATTTACATGACACATCAACGTTCACTCCCTCATTCATACGTCATAGATACCCTCCATATCACCCTCTCTTTCATATTCCATACAGAGAAATGCAGCTATTCACTCTCTCATTCATATTTCAGATAAAGAAAGACAACTGTTCACGTTGTCATTTAGCTATCATATAGAGACATACAACTATCCACTCTCACATTTAGATATCATATGGAGACATACAACCAATCATTCACTCATTCACGTCATATTGACGCATGACCATTCGATCCTTTATTCACATATCACATAGGGATATACAATCATTCATCCTCTCATTCACACGTCTGGGGAATTTAGGGTCTCCAGTGAACCCTCTGCATGCTTTTGGAATGTTGGAGGAAATGTTCTCTACACGTTTACTCGTTAGGATTTCAAAAACAACATTTTGGCCAAAATGACAATGTATTCACACCGAATCAAGTTTTAAAATGCATTCATTTCCTTCTTCTCAGAGCAGAGCAGAGAGTATTAGTGTCAAGGATACAGTCTGTGTCATCCCACGCACACTGCATGTGCAGACGCGGCCCAAAAATTGCGAGGAACTCCAAAATACGGCACACGCGAAGGCAGGAGGAAATCGCTGTTCCTCGGGAAAACATCGCTTTGCTTGTGCAAAACGAACATGACATAAGGCCCTGCAGCGTGTATTATTTCGAAAGTGCGGCACATACAATGAAGCTCTTTGATTGATTACACTTTACTGTCAGCGCTCACAACGCTGCCTTTTACAACCCTGGAACAGACAGATGGCTGGTTACTGTATATATGAAATGTATTTATTCAGTTGTATTTCTAAAGCTTTGTTTGAACAGGTGTTTTCAGACGCAGTGCAGACAATGATAGAAACGTAAATACGCACGCACGCACACACACACACACACACACACACACACACACACACACACACACACACACACACACACACGGCAGTCTGAGTCTTATCTTATCCAGAAAGAGCAGCTGCAAAGTATGACCCAGGCCTCGCTGTTAATGATTGGCGGTGGTGGTTGTGGTAGTGGCGGTGATGGTGGCGACGTGTGTGTGTGCGTGTGTGTGTTTGTGAGTGAGTGTGTGTGTGTGTGTGTGTGTGTGAGGGTGTGAGTGTGTGTGTGTACTCATTTGAACCCCACAATCTCTACTCTTTCACAAGTGACGGGAGCTCATTATTAGTGGTGAAGCTTTGATTTGTGAAGTTCGGCCCGGCGCGCCGAATTTGAACATCTGTCGCATTTCAAGGTTACTTCTGTGGGGAAGGTAAATATAGGCAGGACACACACACACACACACACATAACTGCATTAGAACTTGCTATATATATATTTCTATTCTTGCATATACACATAGACATAAAGCATTTTTATGATTATTTTATAATATTATTTCATATCATTTTATTGTACATTTCCTTAATGACAGGTCATTTAAGTTAAGGCATATAAAATTATAATAGATATTTTTTTAATTATTTAATTTCTTTGATGGATAACGAACAGGACTCACAAGGGTGTAAAGGGCCCGCGCTGCACCGACAGGAGGAATAATACTCCCGCTGTCGCTCCGGCAGTCAACAGCCACTACACAATTCATGTGGCACATGCATATTAAAGTACCGGTGACATTTGGCGTCTGACCCCTCATGTTTGAAGGTGCCACACCAGGGAGACATATGCCCATTGTCACGGCAACAGGCGACTGACCACCACAGAGACGACCACAACCTGCCATGTTAGGTTGCAATATGAAAAAAAAAAAACGGGGTTGTGTGTGTGCGTGTGTGTGTGTGTCGTATCTACATGTGCGCTCATATTTTCATCTAACAGTTTTGTGTTTGTCGTGCGTGTGTGTGTGTGTGTGTCTGTGTGTGTTTGAGTGTGTCAGAGTAGATGTGACACATTTGCATGTTCGTGCATGTTCTTTTGCGTGTAATTATGTGTGTGTCTGTGTGTGTGTGTCCATTCATAGGTGACCGGTTGTCAGTGAGCTCTGACAGAAACCTGGACTCAGAGAGACACAGTGTCACCCGTCACCACCAACCTTTACTCCCGGGTTCCAGATCTGAATGTGTGTGTGTGTGTGTGTGTGTGTGTGTGACTGACATGTCAGTCATATCTCTCTTGAGAATCCCCCTCAGTCGCCCAGGCAGCCTGGATGGATGACACATGGAAGGGTTGATCAGGTGCCAGCCTCTGGGGCTGTTTCTACACATCTCCCCGAGAAAGAAAAAAAATACGCTGCGTCTTTAGCTCCTGGCCTTTATGGGAAAGTTTCCCTGAAGCTACCCATACATCAGAAGAATTTGAGAAAATCAGACTCGTAGAAATCTATCATCTCACACCTGCTTACTACTTAGTTTTTTGAGTTTTCCAGTCACAGCTTAAATTTTGCAAAGACCTTGAGTCTTACAGGGTCACTATTTACAAGACTACAAGTCGAAACTTTCAGCAATTTTTTCCCACCATGAAGTGTTTTCACCGGGTACCTGCAGAGCCTCTGCTATTTCAGTCCGTTGCTTTTCCTTCTCTGCCCGGTCGTGATACTTTGGTCAGTCACCATCGTCCGCTCCTCTGTCTGGACCCTCCATATTGTTCGGGTTGTCCATCGCCGTTCTCGTTCATCCATACCCCCAACGAATACCATCTCTGCTGCCAATACTGCTCTGGTGATCGTTTGCCTCATCTGTTGGTTGTCGATCGTGTTACTTCAGTAAAGACCGAAAGACTTGAAATAATATCAAACACGGTCGATATTATCGTACGACCAAGACTAGGAAAAGAACAGCTTAGATTTACACCTGACACGATCGAGATGACGGGAGCGCGCTGCGGCTCCAGTTAAACTCCTAAAATTTCCCTCTGACTTTCAGTGTTTAGTCTGCAGCTGTGAAAACTGTGTAAGCTTTTGGTGAAAGCTCAGCATATATAACACATATGTAAAAATGTTACATCAGGATATCCGTGTGTCCGTGCATTCGCTTTTTGGACTCTCGCCCCTGTCGGCAAGCCCGATTGCAGTATCTAATTTTTGTCCTCCATCATATTAGAAACATATTGGGTGTTATCTACCCTTCATCCCACCAAGTGACAAAATGCTTTCTCACCAATTACCGACTGTCATCTCCTTCTTCACACCTGACGGGCAGAAGACGCGCCCTGTCTGTGTGTGTGTGTGTGTGTGTGTGTGTGTGTGTGTGTGTGTGTGTGTGTGTGTGTGTGTGAGAGAGAGAGAGAAACAATGCATCAAGAGAGACAATATATCAATATTAAAAGCACACCTCCCATAATAATCCATTTTGATTTTTATTACTACATTGCCGTATCAAAGGATTTACCTTTGCA
>CAAKHD010003372.1:59399-71148 GCA_901007705.1 Fistularia tabacaria | reverse complement strand
GCCGGGCGGGGGGGGCAGGGCCCGCGGGGGGGGGGGGGGGGGGGGGGGGGAAAGGGGGGGGGGAGGAAGGGGGGGGGGGGGGGGGGGGGGGGAAGAAGGGGGGGGGGGGGGGGGGGGGGGGGGGGGGGGGGGGGGTGGGGGGGGGGGGGGAGGGGGGGGGGGGGGGGGGGGGGGGGGGGGGGGGGGGGGGGGGGGGGGGTCGACAGAGGCTGCAAATGGTAGGATGAGGCAGCACAAAGAAATGATGAAGAACGGACGGAAACGACCAAACAGATCCGGGAAAGAGGAGAGGAGCTGCGGAGATGCCTCTCATCCGGAGGCAGAATTATCCATCCATCCCTCCATCCGTTCCGCCTTTCCTCCCTCTGTTTCCACTGCCTTCTTTGCACAGCCCCTGCTCCCTTTTGTTTTTGTCCTCCATCTCGTCTTTTTTTTTTTTGCCTCCGCGTTGCCGCGTTCTCTCTGTTTTCTCACCGTTAGCCACTCGTGTGTGCATGCGTGTGTGTGTGTGTGCGTGTGTGTGTGTGTATGTGTGTGTGTGTGTGTGTGTGTGTGTGTGTGTGCAGGGTTAGGGTATGCCACCCCGACTCTACACAGCTGTAGAAGCTTCAGGATACACTTCACATTTTGAATTTTTTTTAAATGTATATCCATCCCTCGTCCTCTTCGGCAAACTGTCTGTTTTTTTTAATTTGTTTTATGCATCCCATCTTTTTCTCCACGCAGCCTCGCTCTCTCTCCCCCCCCCTCGTCCGGCCGCCCTCTCACCCCTCCCTCGCCTCACCCCCTCGTCATAATTTATCCATCTCCTCGTCGCGCTAACAGTATTTTTATGGTGGATTACTTTGTCTAGCTGCCCGCCGTTATCGAGTCTCTCCGACAGGAGATGGGCGCAGCCCCTTCTCTATCCGCCCATCTGCCTGACGGGGCTCGTGAGCGTCACACACACTATCGGCTGTCTCTCGGATGGAGAGCTGTCTGTCTGAGAGACGTTGGCTTACGTGCTTGTCCTCGCGAGGCTTCCGCGGCTTGGGTTTGACACGGGCCGCCTCGAGCCATCCGGTGGCCTGTTTCCAGTAAAAAAAAATCAGGGGGGTTCCAGCTGCTGCACCGCCTCAAGACGCACGGATAATTCTCCGACTCTGAGCCGTAGCGATCAAATCTTTATTTTTTTACACATGAGGAGGAGCTCTTCTTGTTGACAAGTGCAGTGGATTCTGAAGGATAGTGATTTCTGTGAAGCCAGCAAAAGGGCCGACTGGCGGCGGTGGCGGCGGTGGCGGCGGTGGCGGTCGCGGCGGCATCCTGGACCCGCCTGGAATCGGCGGATCTTGTCTGAGGAACCACGTTAGAACATGGTTGTGTCGCAGTCGAGTAAACACACACACGCACACGCTCACACGCACACACACACACACACGCACACAATCACACTGACACACATAAAAGTACAATCTTTAAATGCGCCGAGTCGTGCTTGTACTCTAAGATCTGGATGCATTACCCCAAAAAAAGGGGGGGATTTACTTTTTTTTTTCGAAATAATAGCACGGCAAAAGAAATTCCCGGGGTTTCAAAATGTTTGTTTTGTCTCTTCATGCACATTTTTTATATCTTTTAGAAAAAAGTGACCCTCTTTCAGGTCCTGACCCCAACCTCCGACCTCAAATGACACAATAGGTAGATTTCAGGAAAAGAAAAGAAAAAGTAGGTGATCCCAATTCTTGCATGGCAGTGGGAGGGGCCCCCTCGGACTGAGAGGGGCCCCCATTTCAAACCGGACTGGACGAGACGTGGATGACAGCTGCCAGGTTCGCGTACTAAAGTTTGACCGCCCCTTAATTTCCATCCTTTCCCCATTTTGTTCAAAAAAAGGGCATTTCCTATTGAAATGTAGAATTTCTTCTTATGTTCCTCAATACGTGTCTAATAGACGCGGTGGAAACGCGGTTGCTATGATTTATTCGTGAGGCGGCAAAACATTACTCAAATCGTCCAACGCGACATTGAATGACTAATGGCGCGAGTCGTTTTTTATGTATTTTTTTTCTCGCTCGCTTTCCTGTTTACTCACGCCCGGGTACCTTAGATCGCCTCCTCGGTCTCCTCCGTCCGCTGACCCTGACAGACACTCACTTGCCGCGCTGACAGGCTTGTTTAGGCCACCATGCACTTTTCTATATCGGCATAATAAGGATGACCTTTCTATAAACATGCATCCAATGAAGCGGTAGCATCCCCTGCTTTCCTTATTGTGTCCTTCCAGCGTTATATGACAGGTCTATTATTTGTAAATGGCATGAACACGGCGTATTCTTTGCTCGGCGTCACTCGGAGTTATTCACGTGTATTTATTTGCTGGTCTTCCAACATGTCCGTACTTTCTGGCATTCTAAGCACTTACATGACTTTCAGTTGTTTTCCCCGCCTGTACCCTGGTGTTCGCTTCTTCTAAATGCCTCTGCGGGAGCGCCGGGAAAGCCTCGAGGTAAAACGAGACTGACTTTCAGCCGCTGGGGTTTTGGCCGTTGTAGGATAAGCGACGCCAGCTGTCACTTGAAATTCTCTGTTCTCTGATTGTGAAAGCATTTCTTATTCGCGCCTCTTGACAGTAAATAGCATCAATTTGGGGAGCGGTGGGAGCGAGGTGAGTTGCTCCACAGGGGTTCGTCGCAGTTGTGATTTCTTGACCGTGTGAGGTTTCTCGCGGCCTCTTCATTTCCACTGCTGTATTTTCTCCACGCCGCCGACAGTGCGGTATTTCATCACCCTTTCATCGGCCCACGACTTTGAATTATTTCATAATAAACCATCAATTTATCCGACCCGCTACATCCTTAGCGGTGCACTCCATTTCCTCCGTGTGGGAGATACGGCTACGTTTTCAATAGGTGGTCAAGTGCCGTATTAAATCCAGGTCGTGTTCCTCGGCATGTCCTCCTGCTCGTAGTGTTCTGATGAGAACGAGGAGAGCGTCTCCTCATGGTAAAGATTCGTACAGTGGCAAGGACGAATAACACAGCTCACATAGGAGGCATTCTTGGAGTAATTAAAATTGATATTTTTGTTATTTAATTTTCACTTCTTCTGCTGTCTAATGAGTGTTTCCAATTAGATTTGTGGGAGACCGACATCTGCTGTGTGTGTGTGTGTGTGTGTGTGTGTGTGTGTGTGTGTGTGTGTGTGCGTGTGTGTGTGTGCGTGCACGCACGTGGGGCAGGGTTGGAGGAGTGTGGTGTATTTAAATGCTGTGATTATTATTACAATGTAGTCACTTTGGTTCTCAGTTATGAAGTGATGTCCGACATATTAAATTGGGGTAGAGATCGTAATATATTAAATGTACAATGACAAGATGAGACATTAAAAAAAAAAAGATAATTTCCGTCTTTATCGCCGCCGTGTCACTTAATTTCCTTCTTTTTCCATCAGCGGTTTTTATTGGCGTCACAGAGGAACATGCCTACGTTTTCATTAGAAATGTGATCTTTTTTTTTTTTTTTACGCTTATCTCCTTGATTAACACCCAATACATCCTGTGAGTCTGAGCAATGAATAACAATGTACCAGGTAACACTTGGAGGCACCAAAGATTTTCTACATCCTATATACATATTTTTTTTACATTTGGGTTGTTTTTTTAGCAAGTGAGAAAGAGTGTAATATCAATGTAATAAGAATGTAATATAAGAATGTAATAAATGAAAAGTCATTTATCAACATATTTGTTTTGTCAGATATTTGTATTTTTGTTGTTTTTTTTTGCTCCTGTTGCCACCAAGATAAACAAAAGAAAAACAACTTTGAGCGGATTGAGAATCAATACACATACATTCACCAAACATACATTTGTTCCTCTCAACGTGGTTAATCAGCATCATTTCAATTGTTGTGTATCTGACGTAAAAGCAGGAAAAAAAACACTTCTTGAATACAATTGAATCGTTAGCGTCTTCTAAGTCGAGCCGTCCCGTTTCTGTCGCATCAGCAGTCAGCTCGCCCTCTCGGAGAGCGCGAGGCGATAACAGACGGGTCCGACCTGTTTGAAACCACTGACTCAACTCAGAGACTCACACATTATGTTGTGTCAACAGATACCGAGATAACGTTTGACACACAAATCAAGTTTGTTTTTGCGTCTCGAACAGATGAACACCTTACATTTGTGTTTGCCCATCGCTGTTCGGTTTAACTGATAAAACCGCTGCGCGCGTTTTTACCCGAGCGTCGAAGGATCCTTTCAAAAGTGTCGACGGAGGGAAATCGCTAATATCACAAATCCCCGAGACGATGACAACGGTCAAGGATACAAAGTGTTTCCCTGCACTGTGAAATTGTTACTTTGCTCCAGAGAAGCCAGATAGGGAGCTGAGTAAGGATGTAATACATACTTGACAGCACAGCACATGGCTGTGGTGTTTAACTTTTCTTTCATTCATTCATTTGTTATCTAAACCGCTTCCCCTGCTCTCGGGGTCACGGGGGCACTGGAGCCCATCCCGGCTGTCATTGGGCGGAAGTTGGAGTTCACCATGGACCGGGAGCCAGTCCATCACGGGGCCACATGTAGAGACATGCAACCATTCACCCTCTCATTCACGCGCAATAGAGACATGCAACCATTCACTCTTTCATTCACACTTCATATAAACATACAATCACGCATCTTGGCAATTGAGGGTCTCCAATGAACTGCCTGCATGATTTTGGACCGTGGGGAGAGCTTGGAGAACCCGGAGGAACCCCTCGCAGACACGGGGAGGTCATGGAGACTCCACACATAAAAGGCCCGCCAGTCCAATCTAGCCAGGGACTTTCATGCTGTGAGGTGGAAGCGCTAACCACTGCGGCGCCCTGTTCAACTCATGTATATTAATTACTATGCGATCACGCAGTTTATTTATATTAATGTACTTCATCAAAAGCATGGTATAAAAACTTATATCTCTATCTTTGAGACAAGGAAACCATGCTGTCTGGGAGAAGAGTGTGTTAGCATTCAGGCCTTAGCATGCCTGGCAATAATCTTCATTTTTAATATGTATTTGCCTGCAAACACGCCGTCGCCGTAAACACGTCTTAATAACAAGACGAGTGTGAACGTGCTCGCATGCTGACACGGCCGCACACAGTACGTGTACGCTCCGTGCAACACGTCTTAATGATACGGGCTCCGACCTGAGGATGGAGATCAAACCATATGGCGGCTGTGCGAACCGTCGGGCGCGCCTCTTAACATATGCCTGTGAGGGGAGACGGTAAACAGGTGACACGGGATACCGATCTCCACGCGCCCGGCTGCACTGTGGCACGCGGCTGGAAATCACAGGAGCACCGGGAGGAACGACCAGAATAGCAACACGGGGGGAGTTCATCGGGTTCGCTTTCTGCGGTAAGTCTCCCCTTAACTACACAGACAAGGTCAGTCCTTCGTTCTCGCATACGGCAGGACTTTGCCTCTTAAAAGCATGCGTACACAACAAGGACATCAATATAAACAGTGTGCAGTGACTTTCATGGCCGAAGAAGCACGCACACACACACATACATACACATGCATGCACACCTCTCCCAGACAGTCCCATATGGACTCATTAGGGGCCAGTCTATCGCCACCTGTGCACTGAAAGGCCCAATGGACTGTCTTTGACACTGACAACGGACAGGAGCTGTGCAGGGAATACATACGCACGTACGTAAACACACACACACACACACACACACACACAGGTGCAAGCTATCATGTGCACAGATACACGTCCATGCCTTACTGCAGGTGCATAGATGGACAGCTTTTTCAGTAGCTGTGGCTCAGTCTAATAGGAAGTTTGACGGTTTGATTCCTGCTGAAGGGTCCGTGAGCAAACACGCTAACGCCCAAGTTGCACCCGGGTTAGCGCTTAGCCATCGGTGTGAGGGCGTTTGTGCGAGTGGCTGAATGCTATCTAGTGCAAGGTGTGAAAGCGCCATAGAAGCGGAGACAATTTAGCTTGAGATGCACATTGAAAAGAATCGGCACAACTTTACCCGCTATATTTATGTCCCCCCGTCGTCCTCGTCCCCTCAGGTATCGTCGAGATTCGCATCTGTTTGCACAGATCTGATCCCCAGGCTGTCAGGAATCCATATCTGTGTTTTTTTTTGCCGTTGCTGCCGTCATGTAAACATGCAACCCCCTGGATGTTGTTCGTTACTAACCATGCATTTATCTAAAATAACACAGGCTTAGAGCTAATATATGATTTTTCATTAAATTTGGTGTCACGTTCGGGTTCCCGAGCAAAATTTAGATGACGCTGAAAGCAAGTCAGTGGAATACAAACCCTTGAAGAGTCACTTTGTTACATCCAATATAGCTCCTTTTTGCTCATTTCCATTTGTTATGAAAAAATGTCGTCCTATAGAGGAACAAGTGCAGTCGAATCTAATATTTAGCAACATTAAACGCATCCGCTGTCAAACAAAGAAGTGGGACAGCCGGAGAGAGAGAGAGAGAGAGAGAGAGAGAGAGAACAAGACGGGAGGGAAGAGGGGAAAAGTAAAACGTGATGTTGAGAGAATAGAAAGAAGAAAAAAAAAAACAAGAGGGCGGACATGAAGTGAATCTATCAGAGGAGCAGAGAGAATCGATGCCAGGAGGAAAAGAAAAACGCTCTCTCCCGCTCACTTCTTTGTTGATCTTTTCATCACGGCGGATCACACCGCCGTCTGTGATCCCCGGCGCCGAGCTGTTTTCCATCAGACTAGGAGATGTGAAATAAGTGGCTGTCTGGGTGGGGGTCGACGGCGGCGGCGCTGCAGCGACAGCCAGTGTATTTCTGATGGATGCAATCAACCTGGTTAAAGGGTTAGAGGCATGTATGAGAACAGAGAGAGAGGAGAGAAGAGAAGTTGGGGGGGTGATAAGAGAGAGAGAGAGAGAGCGTCCAGGGAATTAAAGTGTGTTGTGAGTGTCTGTAATGAAAGTGGGACTGTAAGACGAAGCCTCCCATGGAAACAGATGGTCTTGTTTCCTTGGTGTGCCACTTATCCTGTCAGGAAACCGTTCCTGTGTTTGATTCGGGGTCTGGTAGTCAGTCACCTTCCACTACGGTAAAGTACTCGAATAAAATAGAAATAAATGGATACGTATTAGCTAGATTTATATGGAATATGGAATTTAGAGAAGAAAATAATACAATAGAATATATATATAGAAGGCTCTGTGTTGACGGTGTTGTTGTGTTGTATTGATAAGAAGCGACAGCGAGACTTTTTAGAATTAAATGTAAGACTCTTTCGATTTTTGAGTCAGCTAACTGGAAATTGCTGCGCGGTGTTAAAGCTTCCGCCTCACTTCGAGACGGTCCCTTGTTCAATTCTGACAGGGGGCCTTTCTGGGTTTCCTCTGGTTTGCGTCCATCCAAAAACATACAGGAGATTCATTGGAGCCCGTGAATAGTGGGTGAATGGTTGTTTGTCTCGATATGACATGAGAGGGTGAATGGCGGCATGACTATGAATGAGAGGGTGAATCATAATAGGTCTTTGTAAGACGTGTGAATGACAGGGTGAGTGGCTGAGTGTCGTTCTATGACGTGAGAGAGTAAATTGCGACGTGGCTGTGTGACGTGTCAGTGACAGAGTGAATGGTTTTATATCTTTATATGACCTCTGCATGAAAGGGTGGATGGTTGCATGTCTCTACATGACATGAGAGAGCGAATGGTAGCATGTCTATATGACGTGTGAATGAGAGGGTGAATGGTGGCATATCTCTACATAATGTGTGAATGAGAAAATGAATGGTTGTATTTCTTTACATGGCCCGTGAATGAGAGAATACTTGTACGCCTCTATATGGCATTTGATTGGGAGGGTGAATGGTTGTATGTCTCTATATGACGTGTGAGTGGTTGTATATCTCGACAACATGTGAATGACAGGGGGAATAGCTGTTCATCTCGATATGTGACAATAACTACAGGATAAGCAGTATAGGTGAATGAATGAATCAATGAATCAATGAAATTTGAAACAATAAAACAGGCTAAACCCGGCTTATCCTGGGAATCCTGGTATTAACCTGCACCCCAACCTCCGTACCTGCAACACTGACTGATTTCTCCATCCATCACCCTCGGCTCCCTCCGTTGTAGTTTATTTCCATATTTGACAAGGCATATCTTAGCCTGTGCCTTCTCCGCCTCCCATATCTGAGTGCTGTGTGTCTGCTGGGTTCCATTCTCCATTCTCTGTAGCTCTGGGGGGGATTATTGTGATCCATCTGAATCCCAGACTGTTGCATAAACATGTTGCCCCCCCCCCACACACACACACCCCACCCGGCAGTATGAAACCTTACATCAACTGGAGATCAATTTTTTTTTTTTTTGCAATATTTCATGCAATATATTGTCAGTAGGCTATAAATATATGATATTTTAAATTCTTATTTTGTATCATTTTTTATCCCAGTAACTACACTGGATGGATTTACATTAAAGCGCTGGAGGAGAGAGAAAAAAAAGGACATTCAAATTCACACCTTAACCCCCCTCCCTGACACCTTATGAGACGTGCTAGTGGCAGCTGCTAGCGCCTGGGTTTAAGCCTTGATGCCAAGACGCCCACTTTCCATACTGTTGCTCTGAGTTTCCAGTGCAGGACATTGCTTATCCACGCAGGATGGGACACACACACACACACACAAACACACACACACACACACACAAACACACACACACACACACACACACACACATTTCGCTATCACACTGCCAGATAACCATGACTTAAACAGACTGTTTGTTTTTTTTTTTCCTTACATGTAAATGATCTCATATGGAGGAAATAAACCAGACCAAAAACTCTGGATCTATATCCTGCATGCCCGGCTGTTGTGTTCACTGTAGCGTGTTAAAATGTGTACAGACCTCCAGCACTCACAGCTCAGAGAGGATTATGTGCCCTTGCTAGCAATAGTTTTCTGGTTATTTCTGTATTCCACTGGACCGCTGCATTGCATAGGGTAATAGAGAAGCAGCAGGAGATGGATGATTTATCTCCTTTTGGCCTCCGGTACATTATATACCGCTGCGCTCTGGTGGTTTGGATACTGTACATGACAAAGCAGAATAAACTGACCCCTCAACAAAGTTCTTCTCGCTTTGAGCGCAGAGTTACACGTTCTTAATGACCTGTCAAGGTCGTGTTCCAGTCCGGGCTTTTTTTTTTTTTTTTTTTTCCACACATCTTAGGGGGGGGGCAGAGCCTTCACACCGCATCGCGGGAGGCCAATGTCATCGCGCTTCATTGTGGATTACAGAGGGCCGGAGCTTCACGCTGCGGTCAGAGCGAAGACGAACCCAGTCGTATATGCATGCTGATGCGCGAGCAACCTAATAATAGTCTAACCTTTACTTAGTAACCGATGTCTCGGGATATTTCATCATTTTGAAGCAAGGTGAAAGATCCCGTTTTCTCGTTTCCAACTTTTCTCCTCCTTTTGCGCCGGCTTTTCTCCAACCGTGTCTCCCCGCCTCAGACTCCCCCATGCCTCCCTCCCCAAACTGCCCTTTATCTCTGAACTTTGCTTGACCCTCTACCGCTAATCTGCCATGCTCTGGGGAAGCTGGCGTCAAAATGCGGAGCCGTAATAGACTCTGGGAGCTGAGGGCTAAAGTATCACAGTGAGTAAAGGGAATAAGAGATGGGGGTTCATTGCATGACTAATGCCAGGCTCCTTGAGAGGCTCTGACAGGGCTCTGCTATCTTTCATCAACTCTCCTCAAGGTGAGAGAGACCTCATCATTTTTTCCTCACAAGTGTATCATTAATTTGATTTCGCTTTCTTTTTTTTTTTCAGTCTTCTGTCCTTTTTTTTTTTTTTTTTTTTAAAGTTCCCTTTTTGCATCTTTTTACTTCTTGCCGCGGAGCCGGGCTTCTTTTAAAAAACAAACGCTTTTAAGATTCGTATCGATTTTGTTTATAGAAACATTAAATGGCGCCGTCTGTTCATATGGCTGTAGACTGTGTGAGCCTACACATGGACTATCTCTCATCCCCACCCCAGCCTTTCACCAACCCCAAAATGAGGGGGTGGCAGATCATTTCACTTTGTGAGTCAGCGGGGGAGGTGGTCTCAGAGTCCAATCAACATCTATGTCCAATGGAAACCAGATTCCCTCTACATTCTCCAGTCACGCTGGAGTTCTCTGTAAAATCACACGCTTGGGGAACCTCATTTTGGCTTTGCATGTTTATGTGTCGAAGCTACAAAGTGTTTATATTGCTGAAATCTCTTCATAAAACTGTCTAAATACATGATTATGGACAGGGAGTTATATATCCGAGATCCTATTTCTAATATAAGAAGTATTATTTGGTTACAATATGTGGTTTGTTTTGACTTAAAAGGCAGCTGTGCAAATGTTTCAGCTGTTTGAGCAGATTGTTGATTCATTCAT
Organism: Fistularia tabacaria; assembly: GCA_901007705.1. Lineage (NCBI taxonomy): Eukaryota > Metazoa > Chordata > Actinopteri > Syngnathiformes > Fistulariidae > Fistularia > Fistularia tabacaria. Next base: position 60,700 of record CAAKHD010003372.1, on the reverse strand, counting down.
TCATTATCTGTTCCGCTTATCCAGCAGGCCTGGAGCCTCTCCCAGCTGTCATTGGGCGAGAGGCCGGGTTCACCCTGGACCGCTCCATCACAGGGACACATATAGAGACGTACAATCATTCACCCTCTCATTCACACGTCATACATAGAAAACCGTTCACCCTCTCATTCAAGCGTCATATAATGAATATACAACACTTCACTCCCTCACACACGAATCATATAGAGACATATAACCATTCGCACTCTCATTCATGCATCATATATTGACAACCATTCACTCTCATTCAAATGTAATGGAGACATCCAATCACTCACCCTCTCATCCATATGTCATATGAAGGTAATAACCATTCATTCTCTCATTCATGCATCATACTGTATAAAGACAACCATTCATCCTCTCATTCATGTGCCAGACATACAACCATTCATCCTCTCATTCACGTGTGCTATAGAGACACACAAACATCCCCTCCCTCATTCACATATCTTATAAAGACATGTAACCATTCACGCTCTCATTTATAGACATACAACAAATCACTCCCTAATTTAAATGCCATATAGAGGCATACAACCATTCACCCTCTCATTCTTGCATCATTTACAGACAACCATTCACCCTGTCATTCACATGTCATATAGAAACATACGACCATTCATTCTCAAATAGAGCACAACCGTTCACAGTCCAATCCACACATTGTATAAAGGCATTCAACCGTTAGCTGTCATTCATTCATTCATTCATTCACGGGTAATATAGAGGCATACACCAATTCACTCTCTGTTTCTACCCGTTCACAGTGGAAAGGCGGATTTTCTTTTCCGCGCATCTGCGTTCATTTCGTCGTGACTGACCCCCCCCCCCCACACACACACACACACACCCCACCATGTTCTTGTTTAGTCTGCATTCCTTGTTTGCGCCCGCTGACATCACATTGTTGCTCGCTAGCCTTGAACTCACTGTCTTCCTCCAGGTGAAAACATCAATTTGTAACGTGTCAGCGTTCAGTGACTTTTTTTCCTTTCATTCTTTACACACGCACACACACACACACACACACACACACACACACACACACAAACACACACACACACACACACACACATTTATGTCTTTGTGACTATAATCAATCGCCTACATACTAAATCCAATCAATGCTTCTTCTTATATCAATTCAAACTGGGGTTGGGACTCAATTTGAAATATTAACCTAATTAATAAAAGACTATGTGATTAAATAAAGTACTTGTCTCTGCTCTACAATAATTGACTGGAGAATAACAGATGTT
>CAAKHD010003372.1:0-22194 GCA_901007705.1 Fistularia tabacaria | reverse complement strand
GGGTAGGGAGGTTTTCAGTTGTATGGGGTTTGGTGGGTGGGGGGGGGGGGGGGGGGGGGGGGGTGGGGGGGGGGGGGGGGGGGGACACCAATTAAATGTGCCTTTAAGGCCAGGGCACGATGGCGTTTCTCGCCACTGTCATGGCGGCTCGTGAGGAAAACACACCGAGACCCTCGCACACAAAAAAATCCGGACACACTGCAGGAATGTGTCCTCATCATATCAGTGACATTTTAAATAACGCTGACACTTGACCCCTGTTGAGGTAACCTTTCTCACACAAGCAACAGTTTGGAATTAATCCGCACAGTATCTCAAACCAACCATGGTGACCCGTGGACCCAAGGTTGTCTGTTCAGAAGACTCCCAGAAATGGTTGTGTTTAAACTTTGGGAGAACGTGCTGTGCACAGCATCCTGGACAACTCGACTCTTATCAGCTGCTTTGCTTTCGCTTGTAGGTTCAGACCGTTAAGTCTTCATTAATTAATTCAGGCCCTCCAAGAGCAAATCAACAAGGAGGGAATAGCAAGCGAATTCTTTCTCTGTCACTAACCTTTTATCCAAACTATAATCCTCATAATCCTCTTTATAACAGCCGAACCATCTCCCCTCAGTGATGCTCGGGGATATTTATGAAGTGCTCTCCAAACGCCAAAGTAGGAAGGGATTCTTCACGCGCAAGCTTTCGCAAATCCAAACGATTGCTTCTTGTTTTTAGAAAGAAGTCCGCGGCCGTCGGGTGAAACAGTGACTGGCTCGAGGTCCGTCTCAAAAGCCTGAGAAAAATCACAATTAAAAATCGCGAGCTCGAGCTGACCGGTTAGATGGACCAGGACTTTTGAGGACCAACTACTGTACGGGAAAGTAAGATGACATGTCCACAATGGAAGTGGAATTTCAAAATAAAACCTAAACCCCACACACTTTCTAATTTTTCTCTCTTTGGTCGAACTGTAACACCTGTGTGATCTTTGTGAGTAGTTCCCAGTGTGTCCCCTTGGATATATTTTTCGTCATGGTCAACTTTATTGGCAACAATGCCATATGTTTCTCAAATAAAGAGGACTGAAATAGAGTTTCTCTAAGACCCACGGTGCAATACCCCAAAAATGATAAATAGCATCACTGACAACAATGAGTTTGAAAGAGGTCGCAATGACATTGCGAAGTCCAAAAAAGTTAAGGTGCAAAATTTTATCCAACAACCTTGACATTGTTTGCAAGCCAAAAGAATAGCAGGTGTTACCTTTACATAGTAAGGGATCCCCCATTTTAACTGATCATCTTACAAGTGGTTACTGCTTCCGTCTCACAGCAAGAAGGTTCCTGGTTTGATTCCGACAGTGGGCCTCTCTGTGTGGACTTTTAATGTTCTCTCCGTGTCTGTATGGGTTCCTCCCAAAGTCCAACAAAATGCAGTAGATTCACTGGAGACCCTAAATTGTTCAGTCATGTGAGTGAGCTGAATACACGTCCCCCTTAAGATACGTGTCACTTTATATAGGATTTTTTTAAGATACGAAGCGTGTTTCGAGCAAATTTTATCCTTGAAATACGAAAAACAATTCATTATACGAATACGAGAGCGAGAAAATCAAAATTCTACACTCACGCGGTACGCGCCAGGCGAGCTCCCACAAATCGAATACGCGTCATGACGCCGCCGCACCTTCTGAACTGTCGCTGCTCGCTGCTCTCACCTTGAAAAACGCCTCGCCGCTTCCAGCATCCCTCAGTTGCTTCGTCCGGGTAGTTGGTGCAGAACACATATCTCCTGTTGTGTCCCTATTTCTGGTGTGGTATAATTTTATATCTTTGTGCTTATTTTTTTAATAATCATCATGGAAAATTCATTTCGGATACGAAAAAATCAACATACGAACCGACTTCTGGAACGAATTTAATCCGTATGATTAGGGATCACTGTAGTTGTATGTTTCTAGAGGTGTCCTTGTGATTGACAGGCACCTGGTCCAGGGTTAATGCCGTCTCCTGCCCAATGACAGTTCGGATAGGCACCAGCCTCTGAGTGCAGGATAAGCGGCGCAGATGAGGAATGAATAAATTGAATTACAGTTTATGATAGTTAGAATCATTGCAAGGAGATTTTGCAATGATCATGTCTGATTATCCTCATTGGGAACCACTGTTAGTCAATCAGAAGCCAACTTGGGTTTGTGCGTACTCCCACTGTCTCCAAGTCTCACTTGATTCAAGACAACCGTCGACTAAAAACGGCGAAGCTCGGCAGCGATTCCTCGCTACTTACGGTAGATCTGAGTGCCTGGTTAAGTTTAAGGCTAATATCACTCGAGATATTAATCGGAAGTGCTGTTTTGGCATAAACCCATACAAGGGAAATGACAGCGCTGTGCTGTTGAACATCAAAATGTGACATAAATTATATACATTTACACAGTTGCTAATGTCAATACAGGCGACTGAGAGGGAATCACTGACATGCAGGTTGTTTGTTATCTGTTGGCTTGTCATGCAGCTTCATAGAATAACTGTCCGTCTGCATGCAATCTTATTGATCTCTTACCTTTTAACACAACGAGATTTGGAGACGTTATCTGTAAAATTCTCGCTTTTTAATTATCCTTCAGAAATAGCCTGACACCTCAGATAGGCATTGTGTGATAAATCTACGATGCTGTGCCAAAAACGCTCCGCTTCCCCCACCTCATACAAATCACGCAAGTGGCAAAGGCAACAAATGACTCAATATAGACCTGGTTAAAGCTTACATTTTGGATTATTTTCCTTCCTCTTACATAGAGTGGGAGAAAGTGGCCCTGTGCCGTCACACTGGGGCACCACGCTGTGATACGCCGGGCCTGAAACCATCAGTCACAATTGACAGCATGACTCTGTCTGCTATTACGATACACAATGCCCGAGTAGGCTGCCATCCTCTGGGTCCTTGTCAGCATCCAGACTGCATCTGCGACAAAAAAAAAGGGGCAAATTATGTTGTGCAAAGACTCCAACCAGGACTTCGGTGTTGGGCGAATACAGAAACCATTGTTTTCTTACACCTGTTCTGCGGCACACAAAGCACAAGTCATTAGCCCGAAACTCTTTTGAGAATCTACGATATAATCTGGGTAGGAACGATGGCAGGCTCTCTGCTTGCTTCAATTTAAATCCCCCTCCATGACAATGGGAGGCACAGTGGGCTTTTGTTCAGAAGGAGGAAATCAGATGATGTCAAGACATAGTGGCAAAGTTTGCAAAAGCAACGGGGTGAGGAGGTCCAGATCAACAAGATATAGGTCTTTGCATCAGGAGCAGGCCGCTCCTTTCTCATTTTCAAGCACATGTTTCACATTTTACAACCCCAAAAATGTAAACAGTGGCCACGACAGTCTTTCCAAAACCATTTTTAGCTGGTATTATACTAAAAATGCATCAAGCTAACAGTTCGGGCACTTAAACAGTCATGCAGGTTTAGAGAAAAAAAAGTATGCTTTGGAGAAGAATATGCACTTGACTTGGCAGACTAAATTACGTCTCATTCAGATGTCTGAGGGAACTTAGTGCGGCCACATCGGATTCCGAGGTTTGGACCGATTAGATAACCTTGGATGAGAACTGCTTGGGTTACACATCTGCATTTGGTCTTCAGAGACAAAAAAGTCATATTGAAAAATAAGAAATGGTTCAAAAAGACAAACTTAACATTTCTTGTCAGATAGATCTATCGTTTCTGAAAGCAGAAATATCAGACAAAGAATATAAAACTTTACTTGAACTTTATCACGTGATTTATTTTTACTGTCTCATTTCCTTAATCCAGAGCAGTGTTTCGCACTTCCGCCTCACAGCAACCAGTGAATGGTTGTGTGTCTCTATATGGCACATTAATGAGAGGGTGAATCATGGTATGTCCCTGTATGGCATATGAATGAGAGGGTGAATAATTGTATGTCTATAGGCGGCCTCGTGATTGAACCCACAACCAGTACAGGGTGAACCCCGCCTCTCACCCAATGACAGCTGGGAAAGCTCCAGGCCCCCTGTGAGGCTGAGTGCAGGATAAGTGAATAGTTAATGAATGAATGAATGGATGAATTTCCCTCAATCTGCAATTACACTTCGGCCGATATGACGAAATACTTTTCTGCATTTATGTATTTCTGTATTTCATGCAAGAGGAAGATAAACAAAAACACAACTGTTATACATAATTTATTTATACATACAGTGGGTAAGGAAAGTATTCAGACCCCTTTAGATTTTTCTCTGTTTAATTGCAGCCATAAATGTACACTCAGCACCCCATCTTGACAGAAAAAAAAAATGAAATGTAGAATTTTTTCCAAATTTATTAAAAGAGAAAAGTTTATATATCACATGGTCTTAAATATTCAGACCTTTTTGCTCAGTGTTGAGTAGAAGCACCCTTTTGATCTAGGACAGCCATGAGTCTTCTTGGGAATGATGCAACAAGTTTTTCACACCGGAACTTGGGGATCCTCTGCCATTCTTCCTTGCAGATCCTCTCCAGTTCTGTCAGGTTGCCTGATGAATGTTGGTGGACAGACATTTTTAGGTCTCTCCAGAGATGCTCAATTGGGTTGAGGTCAGGGCTCTGGCCAGGCCAGTCAAGAATGGTCACAGAGTTGTTCCGAAGCCACCCCTCTGTTATTTTAGCTGTGTGCTCAGGGTCATTGTCTTGTTGGAAGGTGAACCTTGGAAGGTTTTCTTACAGGATATCTCTGTACTTGGCCACATCCACCTTTCCTTCAATTGCAGCCAATCGTCCTGTCCCTGCAGCTGAAAAAACCCCCACAGCATGATGCTGCCACCACCGTGTTTCACCGATGGATTGTATTGGGCAGGTGATGAGCAGTGCCTGGTTTTCCCCACATATACCGCTTAGAATTAACATCAAAAAGTTCAATCTTTGTTCTCATCGGACCAAAGAATCTTATTTCTCATAGTCTTGGAGTCCTTCATGTGTTTGTTGGAATATGTGCGGGCTTTCATATCTCTTGCACCGAGGGGAGGCTTCCATCGGGTCACTCTGCCATAAAGCCCCGACTGGTGGAGGGCTGCAGTGATAGTTGACATCCACCTACTCCATCTCTGGAGCTCAGCCGCAGTGATCTTCGGGTTCTTCTTTACCTCTCTCACCAAGGCTCTTCTCCTATGATTGCTCAGTTTGGCTGGACGGCCAGGTCTAGGAAGAGTCCTGGTCGTCCCAAACTTCTTCCATTTAAGGATTATGGAGGCGACTGTGCTCTTAGGAACCTTGAGAGCTGCAAAAAGTCTCCAATGAAGGAGCAGAACCATCTCAAGGAGAATGAATACTTAAGACCATGTGATGACATTTCTGTTTTTTTCAGTCAAGACGGGGTGCTGAGAGTACATTAATGAGAAATAAAATGAACTTTTTTGATTTTAGCAAATGGCAGCAATGAAACAAAGTGTGAAAAATTTAAAGGGGTCTGAATAACTTCGGTAATCACTGTATATATGCAGTCACGCAGACGATGGATGGATGATATATGTAGTCCTCTTATAGTACTGTGGCTCATGCACATTGTTTTCCACCACAAACCAATGGCACTAAGAATCGCTCAAAAGCAGAAACTCACATTCTGCAGTTTCTCATTTCCTAACGGAGGAGCCGGACCTGACAGCAAACGACACCCCAGTTCTCGTCTGGAAGCCGAGTTAAGTCTGATGAAACAGAGGACATCAATTAATAACACAGGGCTAATATGTTTTCAAGTTTCTTCGCTTTCATTTTCTAAGGTCTAGCGGTATTTTGAAACTGTCCTACACTGTTTTTATCCTCCCCGTGCCCCCCGTGTTACTGCAGCTTCCGTGTCTTGGGACGGCGAACCCGGCGGAATCGAGACTTGATGCAAAAAATGTCCAATTTTATGCAAGAAGCAGCAGATCAAAAATAAGTGATGCAACATATTAAATTGGACAGGAAATGTCTGCGGAGCAGAGGGATCTTCATTTCTTTTCCCCAGTTCCCTCACTCGCATCCCCCACCCCCCGTAATTAGTGCTTTTTCAGTATTTCCAGCGTGTTTTCATCAGTGTACAGCCGTGCTAGGCCGGGCTGGGGGGGAGGGTGCCAATGAATTGGGGTAGAGGAGGTCCTCTGTGGTTGTTAATAGTTCTCATCTCTCCCCTGGACTTTCCTTTAATTGCTCCGCTCTGCCTGCAGGGTCATTATTACTCTGATCAAGTGCAACTCCGCTTTTCACTGCTTTCCATGAATATCATTTTCAAAACAACCGCTTTGAGGTTTTCCCCAGACCGCAGATCAAATCTGATCTCTTACCTAGTAATTTGTAAAAGCAAAATAAAAAAAGAAAAGGAAAAAAAATGCTCGCGGAATTCAGCGCAACATCTTTCATGCAAACGGCTTTCAACTCTTCAAAGCAAAAATGACATCGGTAGCGCTTTGCAAAAACTTTTACCTCCTGAGTAGCAGCTATCAAGTAAAACAACTGCCTTGGAGGGTTGACATTACATCCTAGAACGTGTGGACTGAAATCAAGCAACATCCCGGAAGGTCCCGAAACAACTAATTTTGCAAATTTCTTTTTCATAGATGTTCTGGAATATCTTTTTGCAGCTTTTTTACCCTCTTTCTTCCAACAAAAAGGAAGAGTTCATCGAGGCGATGTAACACATTGGGCTGATGGTAAAGAACATCCCATTCTAACAGGGAGGTTAAGCGTTGCCTCGCACCATCTGAGGCTTTCATATCCAAATGCGGGTTTCTTTTTCCAAATAGAGACGAATTAGGTTCCTTATTTGAAGGAATACGCAGAGAGGCGGGAAGAATCCTGCAAACTCGACTGCGATAATGCCGGTCAATATGGAGGCCGTGTATTCAATCATTTCAGTGCATCTGGCGTCTACTGTGCACCCTCTCCGTGCCAAAAAAGAGAGGTTTTCATGGAAACACAAGGGACCAGAAGCATGAGAGACGAATGACATGTTCCACTGTAGGCCTAAAAAATGCTGGGGAGAGTGCATGTGTGTTTCGCATTATAATCTCCCCGCCCCTATAAAAGCAGGTGTTGCTCTTCAGACAAGTAGCTCCAACAAAACCCGCAGTATTCCCCATGCCAGGGCCAAGGTTTCGTCATATTTTCATTTCAAACCACATCATCTCCTACTCACTTCAACCATTTCCCTACATAAAGATTACACTTGCAGCTCCGGTAATGTTATCCTTCTCCAAAGCCGAACCCCAAACTAAACATAGTATTTGTTTAAACTCACACTGGCTCGTCTGATATAAAGGAGTCCCCATCAGAACACGTCAACCTACAAGGCATATCCAGGAATAATGCGTTTCAGCTGTTACACAGCCGGATATAAAATACACCGTCCAATAACAAAAGAAGAATCACTTGCTTGTTTACGGATGCCCGAGGTGTAAAAGCAGCGGTTCTTTCTGCTAGCATTGATATCATTTGCTGGAAATTGCGGCAGCTGCAGGTAAAAACAGGTAGAATCCGCCACCTGTTACAGTGTTTGTCACAGTGACTGGCCTGCATCATCTCCCATGTCTGATGACATTGTCCCGGCATGTCTATTCACCTCCTCATCTCTGATTACTTTTAACTTTGGTCATCGGTTCCGTGATCTCATTTCGAGAGCGCGGGCGAAATAATACTCTGCTCGGTTGAGGGCGCTGCAAATTGTGATTAGAGGGTGAAGTCATGTGCTGATTACGCCATTGGCTGCAGTGGCAGGTTCTCCACGCAAATTGAAAGGCACAGTGTGCTCTCTCTGCAGAGTGGCCAAGTCATTGTTGGCATTGTTCTCCAGAGCACGTGCGTGTTGGGCCCCTCGGTGCACTTCACACTGTCATTCACTAGCAACCGTTGAGACAGACATCACCTACCGACTGCGTCCAGGTGAATTACAGATCTCGACATTTTGGTTTATTCTGGTGACAGCGGCTTTTCTTTAGGTGACATTGAAAGAAATGCCATGTTTTCCCCAAAAGATGAGACAGTGAGAACCCGCGAAACGCACCCATGAGGGATTTTGCATTGGACAATGGTCGTTTTAAGGGAGTGCACATTTTTGGCCATTTGTTTGAGAATCCTGCCATGATGTGCTTCCATGCAGCAGTTGTCAAATAAACAAGTGGATGAGTGGATCCTCAAATATGAAGAGGCTTATCTCTCAATTCCATTCCCTAGATGTTTTCTAATACAAACGGTCTCACCGGTGTGCTTCCGAATGCAGATTCCAGCGAGTAAACACTCTTATTAACTTCATATCGACTTCGGAGCCCAGCATATGCATAGCTAACATTTGCGGTTGGATTAAGAGTCATCTGATGCACATTATACCAGATAAACAGCAGGGCGGGAAAAAAATGCAAAAAAAATAAATGGCAGGTTCTCTTAGTTTCAGCAGCTCCACTTGCCAATTGGTGAAAAGGAGTTCCAGGTGCAGCAGACTTTGTTTATGGAATTGGTGTCCTGCAGTTTTCTCCTCCAGCAAAGAACAAATGCCACTAATGATTTCACCGTACGCTCTCTTACTTACCCACTAGCCTTCCACTTGCAGCTTTTGACACATAAAGCAACCTGTGTGCTGCGGAAAGGTTGGAAGAAATACTCCTGTCCAAAGAAAGACAAGCTGCCAGTAGCGCAGTGAGAAATACCTTTTCCTGCCAAAGACCAAACAACTTCAGTTTTTCAAATGGAAGTGTTTCCAAAAGCAGCTCCATTACCCCCTTGGCTGAATAACAGGTCTTGGAAAATATATCCAATTTTTATTTATTGTACATGCATTTTATTTTTTCTAATTGTATATCTACCGATCTATCGATCGATCGAGATCGATATCGATCGATAGATCGATAGATAGATAGATCGATAGATCGATAGATAGATAGATATGTGTGTGTAGATAATATATATATATCAGGAAACTGATTTCGTGTGCAAACACACACATATATATAAATGCATGTAAATATGAATGTATGTGTGTGTGTATATATATGTATACACATATATATACACACACACACACACACACACATATATATACACACACACACACACACACACATATATATATATATATATATTTAGTGCAAGATCCTTCTTTGAATGTAAGAGGTCGTCTTGATACTGGTGCAGAAGTTCCTCGCTCAATTTGGGCGGCCTTCTGCCTCGACTGGTTGGGCGAAAAGAGTGATTAGTTCTAATAGCTGTAAATTGATGTGTCCTGACTGTGGAGCTATTGTTCTCTCCTTGTCTATAAGAAAAACCTCTGTTCGATCGGTCTGACCCTTTGGGATTTTTCAAATTCTTTCTATAAATGTGCCTGCAGACATACCGTCAGACTTGAGGCATGTTTAATATTTAATCCTTAAAGCAGACGCAGCGGCAGAAAATTTAATCAACATGCAGTGATATCAGAAATTGAACCACTCAAAATCTGTGTCGATAAAGTGTTCACTTCCTGTTCAGCTCAACGGTCAATATTTCACCCCGGTTCCCTTCACACAACATGATTGCAGACACATTTTCCATGGAAATTGAGAAGCCCTGGATCCGCTGAAATTAAGATTCGTAATATCTCACAAGCTCATTCTGGCACATAATCGATTCCAGCCACACTTGAATTGGGGATGTCCGCTCCGTGAGGCTGTTTGATTGAACAAATAAAATCAGATTAATGTATTTATCTCGTTCCCGGCTGCTTTATTTCTCCCGCGTTACATTCAAAACATGAGCTGAACCATGAGGCCCTACTTGGGGCCTCCCTGTGGAAATCAATTCAAACGCCTGATGTTAGATGCGAATGGTTGGGGTTAAACAGCACTCACCGACATGAAGAATCAGCTCATTCACGTGCCATCATATATTAATCCACATCATTTTCTCTTAATGAGACACAAGCAGTAATTCTTACCCTGAACAATAAACACCATCAGCCACTTATATTCTATGAACCTAATTGGCTTGTTGATTGTATGTGGGTGTTTATGTGTAGACGTGGGCGGGGACGGATGTAAGGTTATCCAAAATAGCTATTTCAGCTACTTTCCTAAATCCTGTTAGGAGTGTAATTATTTATCAAATGTATCATGCTGCGAGTTGGAGCTTGCCTCCGTGCCCTTTAATAAATACAGCAAACAGATAATGCCAATTGGATTTCACAAGGAGCTTGGCGACGCATGGCGGGGATTGGGAAGATGTCCGTGATACATGGATGTGTAAGTGGATTTACACGGGCGCCCACAAATACGAATTCCAGGAGATGCTGAACACGTGTAATATTTTAGGTCATTGCGTTGAATCAAAATATTTGCATCGGTCTTGAGCGCTCTGAGACATCAAGCAAGAAGTGATGTGAAAACAAGGGGGCATCATTAGTAGTAACCCACACCCCTGTCCCCCTGAAAACTGTTTACGGCTAATTTCTAATTAAATTGCAATGACAAATGTGCTCTTGGTTCCTCTTAACTGTGATTATTCTGCAACTCATACTCATAGAATTTTTACCAAATAATTGTCTGAATCCATGTGGAAGCCTTTCTTCTTTTTAACAAAAGGTTTTGTTCAAAAATGTCTACCATGTCATTTGTATGTGACTGGTAAGTAGTGATGTCATTATTCTACAGATTTTTATCATTTTATTTTTAAGTTGATTAGTAGTAATTTGCATTATATACAATTGAGTTTTTTGGCTTGTTTGTCTGATTTTGGTTTAAAAACATTCACGTATGGTTCTTGCATTTTCAATTTTTTCCAATATTCAATTTTTTTAATATTTATATTTATATAATCACAGTTTTTGTAATTATTGCTCCTGTTGATGTTATTATTGTTTTTGATTATATCGGTTGATAATGTTGTTGTTTTGTTGTCAGTGGTGGCGGGCTTTTAATTAATATAATTTATTATTATAATTGACTGTTTATTCTTATCATCATCATCATCACCATTATTATGATTATGATTATGATTATTATTAACAATATTGACGATTTTAATGCACTATATTTGTTCTGGTTCTGACTTAGCGCCTACCTCCATCTTTTCCAATCAATGATTTGTGAAAAAAATAATATACCAAAAATATTTTAAGACTCAGATTTGATCGTAATTACTCGACATAACCCGATGGCTGGTGTCCCGGCACACTCAGCTAATTCAATCCAACAACCCAGCTTTGAATTCATGAGGAAGAAAGGCAGATGTAATCGTATTGAGGAATTACGGTTTGACCTGGAAATATATCTCTTTCTACACATGAATGTATATTATCTTAAAGAAGTTAATATACGGTAAACACAAGCTCAGGTCTCTTCGTCTGTCGGGAAATGCGTCGACTAAAAATTGCAATTTCCTGTTTTCTGGTCCCAATTGTGCAATTCCACTCTATGGATAGACATCATTTGTCTTATCTTATGGATGACTTTGTCAATTATTAATGCAGTAATTGCTGGAGGTGTTAGTGACTTCATTCCTCTCTTGGCTGTTTGTTGCATCCCTGAGCTGTGATATTAGGATGGTGTTCTTTCAAAGTGCGAGTTAGATTCCCCCATCGTATCCGGAATAAACATTGTAGTGTCAGAAAATCCATCTTATTTTTTTCTCTCTCCCCCCACTTTCATAAATGTTATTGCCTTTTATACTGGAACGATCGTTTTGTGTTTGCAGCATCCTTGCCTCCTTTGTGAAGCTTAAATCTCATATAAGTTTTTTTATTAAATGTTGAGTGGAGGTGTTGTTGCTCAAAGGTACACAAGGATGGTGGGATATTACTGTACTTTAATCACGGTGCAAATCAAGGCTGTCCCAATACTGACCTATATATAAAAATATATACATGTATATGTGTGTAGGATTTTATGTATGTATGCATGGATGTGTATGCCATGTGAGTACATATGTGTGTATGATTGTATTTATGCGTATGTATGTATAAATCTATACAATTATGTATATATATGTGTGTATGTAAGTATGTATATATGTGTGTGCATTTATTTGTATGTATGTATGTATGTATGTATGTATGTATGTATGTATGTATGTATGTATGTATGTATGTATGTACATGTATGTATGTAGATATGTGTGTATATGTATCTGTGCATATATATGTGTGTGTATTAGTGGGTATACTGTATGAATGTATATATGAATGTATGTATGAATGGATGGATAGATGGATGGATGAGTGTTTTTATATGTGCTTGTGTGTAGATATATGGATGTGTGTATATGTTGGTATAAGTATGCATGTATGTATGGTGTGTGTGTATGTATATATGTGTTTATATTAATATACTTGCAATGTTCAGTTCCAATTGGAGATATTAAGTAGGCGTTTTCAAATGTGCATATATTTCTCTCTGATAAGGTTACACTCACACTGGAATCCCAAAGACATGATGTCAATAAATCAAAATTCAAATCTGCCAATCAGATCACTTCCCTCCGGGTCAACCCACCAGTCATATTGGTCTTTCGGGGGTCAGGGTTCATTTTGTTGAATTCTACCTTGTCAATATACCACAAGCACTTTCTGGACCGTGTGTGTGTGTGTGTGTGTGTGTGTGTGTGTGTTAGTGTATATGCCCGCGCACGCACGCTTCTTCCCAGCAGACCTGCCACTGGACCTGTTTCGACAACAGATCTTTGTAGGATCCAGCAGGGGAGAAAGTCGGCCCATTGATCTGCAGTGCAGGAGACATCAAACGATCCATAGTGGAGGAAGCAGAGAAGAGCAGATGGGCCAGCAGAATGCACAATTCAGACACACCGTGGGAGAGATCACAGCTCTGATTACATTTTATTAAGTTGTATTTTGTTCAGGAACATTGTTTCTTTTGAAAAACATAATTTCCTTGCACGCTATGTCAAAAAAAAAAAGAGCAGAGAATAACAACAAAAGAAAAATGTAAAAAAAACACATAAACAACAGAGAGGCATTTATTATTGTGTTTTTGTAGCAACAACCTTGCCAAATCTGCGTGCAACATGGGCCCCGTGCCTAAAAGTGTGTGTGTGTGTGTGCGCGCGCGCGCGCACACTCAGATTAGAGAGAGGGGGATATTTGCAAAAGAGCATTTTGTGCCAAAACAACATTTCAATTATTGTCCTGTTACATCAACTAATAACATATGCTTGCTCTCTCACACACACAGACACATAAACACGATCACGTCATTAACGCCACCTGAACTATTTTTCTCCTTTTTGTGACGCGACACAGCAAACGCTGACCGTTGTGTCGATGGCAGCAAATCCAGGAAGGAACAAGCAGCAACAGAGAACTCCAAGGGCCCAAACAGTTGCCGTTGTTCTCGAGGCAAAGGTGGAACAGCTGCCGCCTTATCACTCAGAGCTGTTATTCCCTAAACATCGTTGCTATTATGGGTAAATAACATGAATGCTCAGCCTATCATTCTGCTGTTCTCTCATGTTTGCAGCTGCCAAGGCAACACGACTTCACCCTAGTTTGCTTCAGTGAGAAACTCGTCACACATATTTATTCAGCCTACATGAAAGGGGTGTTTTAAAGTTACTTTAGTGAACAGTTGAAGCGAAAATAAGCCAAATCTGTCTGGACGGGACGTGTTTCGCAGTGGTCGGCGCCTCCAAATCACAGCAAAAGTGCCCGTGGTTGGATTCCGACAGGGGGCCTTTCTGTGTAGAGTGTCCATGTTCTCCCCGTGTCTGCGTGAGGTTCCTGAGGGTTCTCCCGGTTCCACAGTCCTGAAACATGCCGGAGGTTCACTTGAGACCCTAAACTACCAAGACATGTGAATGAGAGGGCGAATGATTGCATTACTCTATAAGACGTGTGCAAAAACATCCATGGGTTCATCGAAGACCCCAAATAGCCCAGTTGTTTGAATGAAAGGGTGAATGGTTGTACGTCACCATCTGATGTGTGAATGAAGGAGTGAATGACTGTATGCCTCTACATGACGTGAATGAGAGAGTGAATGAGAGAGTGAATAGTTGTATGTCAGCATATGGCGAGTGAACGAGGGGGTGAATGGTTGCATCTCTGAAGTGTGAATGAGAGAGTGAATGTCTACATATGGTGCGTTAAGGTGTGAGTGAGTGGTCACATGTCTATATGACGTTGTGAATGAAGGAGTGAATGATCGCATAGCTCTACATGACATGTGAATGAGAGATTGAATGGTTGTATGTTGAATGCGAACGAAAGGGTGACGGCGGTTTGTCTCTGCAAACGTGAATGAGAGAGTGAGTGGTTGTATCTCTCCATGTGACGAGTGAATGAGAGGGCGAATGTCTGTATGTGACGTGCTGATGAGAGTGAATGGTTGTATGTCTCTGTACGTGGCAGCTGTGCGAGCAACGCCCCCTCCATACCAGAGTAAAGATGGATGACTGAATGAAGGAATGAAAGAATGAAGGCCATAGTTTGCTATTTCGAACTTGCGAGCCCTTTTTTAATGTCAGGGGTTACAATTCATGCAGTGTAACTTCGTAACGATTCTGAGGAGGCCAATCAGAAAATGTCATTGTGGAGTTTTATTCTAAAAAAACCTTGATGAGAAAATATATCCAGGCGTTATGAGCCCAGGATTTTTACAGCTCCATCACACATAAGTTCAAATCTTATCTTCCTCTGTTTTCCCTCACTCGTTAATCTTCCTCTCAAAGAACACCAACAGTCCAGGATGCAATATGGCTCAAAGTGGCACATGGCGAGGACGTGCTGTCCGACACAAGACAAACACACACGAGAGTGCGCGCACACACAAAAAAGGGCTGAGAGGGTGGGGGGGCGGCAGACGGGTCGGGAGTTAGTGCATCTGCTCATTAATTAAAATAAGCGAGGGGCCCCACAGACAAGGGGACACGGCCTGAGCCAGGAAGGGGCCCATGTGCACACATCCATGTGTGGATCTAAGAAGCTCTTTACAAAACACAAATCCACCACGATGACCTCCAGCATCTCTCCTGCCTTATTTATTTCATCCCAAACCCCACATTTATCCTTGAACTGATCTTTTTGGACAATGAGGAATAAATTCAATATTTCAAAAAAAGAGTCAACAATCCTAAGCCAAAAAGATAACTTACAAAGGTAAAAGAAATACAAAAAAAAAGATCCACTGAATGTGATTTCAAAAGACTCACTGGTGTTTTTGAGAAAATGTGCACGGCTGAAGTGGTAAAATGTTTGATTCCATGCCTCCAAAACGCATTTAGCAATTCAAATATATGGATATGTTGTTTAAAGGTAACATATACATGCATAATGCACTGTATAATGTATTTTACATGGGGATGCGGGTTTCTTCAGTGGCTCATAATATCCTCTTTTTAAACGTGTTTTGATCCCTGCATCCACAATGGTGAAAGTCCATATCCATGCATGCGTGGATGTGCATTTGCAAAAATTTCCTGCAAAAGTCTGTGCTTTTCTTCGTGTGCGCGTGTGTGTGTGTGTGTGTGTGTGTGTGTGTGTGTGTGTGTGTGTACGGCCTGTGTGTGTGTGTCTGTGTGTATAACCGAATCCATAGGGTCTCTCTGGGGAATGTGTCTCTGGAAGAAAGTCAAACAGAGTGAGCAGGACCTCATACATCTACCATGACTAACAGGATTAAACCTGACTGGGTAGGGAGACAGATAAAGAAGGGAGGAGGCGGGGGGGCAGACAGAACGAAAGCGGGAGAAATCAAGTTCTCCTGTTTCATACTGATGAGAGAAGCAGAGAGGGAGAGACTAAATTAAGTTAAGGGAACAAAAAAAGAGGTGGAAAAGAGGCAGAGGAGAATCAAAAGAGGAAGATGATCGGCTTGTCTGAGGGGATGGAGAAAGAAAATAACTCGCCATCTGACTTTGACAGTCACGTCCTCCCCAGAAGTTAGTACTTTTCATTCAGTAAATCACTGGAAAAATACTCATTTATTTATTCTTACTTTTTCATTCTATTTATTTTCTGTTATTTTTTTAAGATTGTTTTTTAATCTTTTTGATTTTTTTTCTTTAATTTTAACATTGTAAACTTGGAGCCGATCCGGACTCATAAGTTGGCGGCCATCTGCCTAGACTCGTATGACCAAATGAGACTGCTGTTAAGCTAATGCAGGGAGGCGTGCACACACACACACGCACACACACGCACGTTTGCGCTTTCCCTTTACATTTATGCATATAAATGCATCTGGTATTTCTTTCTCTGCATGGGAGAATGATGCTCCCTCCATTAGTCCTGCAGGGCATATATCCACCTAACCCTTCCCTAGAGCAATTTAAGAGCAATTTAGAAACACTTTCACACTTTAATGCCTTTAACACTACTGAACACACACACACACAAACACACGCATGCAGAGACGCACACATGTGCACACGCATACTGCACGGGAGTACACAAGCAGAAAGCTCAGGTCAGCAAGATGTGCAGTTATTAATCGCACAGCGTCAGATATTAGATTAATATTTAACAATATTACTCAAATATGGGAAGTGGAAAAGCGAGGAGTAAAAGGGTGTTTTTTTGCAGCACGCTGTGCTGGGGAGGATATGTTTTCCATACGGCTGTCATCAGTTTTTGCGCCGCGCAGCTGGGATTTATACACATTAACACACTGAAAAAACTCATTTGGCACGAGCTCTGCACTTAACACCACATCGGGGACGATCTAGAGATTTAATATGCTCGATACGGTTCAGGTTTAGTGGGAGAGCTTCCCCATCCCTCGCGGGTATTCGGGTCCTGCCTTGCTTCTCAGTGTCTCGCTGGCTTTTCAAAGCAGATACGGAGTGACCAGAGGTGCGATGAGCTCATGGTGATCCGTGTTTACACTCAAGTCCCAAAACACTAGTCCCCGGTTCGATTCCGAACGGAGGCCTCTCTGCGTGGAGTCTCCATGTTTCCCCCCGGGTTTGCACGGGTTTCCTCCGGGTTCTTCGGCTTCCAAAGTCCAGAAATGTGCAGAGGTTCACTGGAGACCCTAAACTGCCCAGACGTGAATGAGAGGGTGAATGGTGGTATGTGATTTATGGTGTGTGAATGAGAAAGTGAATGGTTGCATGACTGTATGACCTTTAAATGAGTGAGTGAATGGTTGTATGTCAGTGCATGACGTGTGAAAGAGAGAGTAAATGTCTATATTTGACATGTTTATGAGAAAGCGAATGGTCACGTCTTTATATGACGAGTGAATGAGTGATTTTTAGGTTGTTAAGCAGCCCATTGACCTACCAATCACTTTATATCTGAATTTTTTTAAGTTACGATGCGTGATTCAAGCTAATTTTATCCTTGAAATACGAAAAAAAACTTCACAATACGAATATGATAGCGAGAAAATCAAAATTCGAAATTCGTGCGGTACGCACCAAGCGAGCTCCCACAACTCGAATACGCTTCATGATGACGCTGCGTCTTCTGAATTGACGCTGCTCGCTGCTTTCACCTTGAAGCGAGTGCTAAGACAACAACCGAAATAAAAGAAAAATGGTGGGCTATAATCAGAAATTGACTGATTTCATTGAGTGAAAACACTCAGAAAAAGCCGTATATTCAACGACATATGCTTAATTAATTTCCATTTTAAAAAAAAGGCAAAAGCAAACTTCATTAGATCAATTCTTTAAGAAAAGAGTATTATCTAGCGACAGTGATACAGAGGAAAATGGATCAAAAAAAAGAAAAACTAGAAAAGAAAACTAAAATTCAAAAGTAAAATTTAACCAAGATTTTTCTTTTGGATGTCCCTTACATTCTTAATATCCTTCTTTTTCAGAGTTATTCTATACTAATATCCTTATTTTGTGAGTTTGGGGAGGAAGGTTTGGAACCAACTAATTTGTTTCCTGTTATTTTAAAAATTCATTAAAGATACGAAAAAAAATCAACATGCAAACCCAACTCTGGAACAAATTAAATCCGTATCTTAAGGGACCACCGTATCTCTATGTGTCTCTCTATATGTGACGTGTGAATGACTGTGTATGACGTGTTCATGAGTCTCTTCAAGACGTGTGCGAGAGTGTGAATGGTTGTCTCTATATTTAATGTTTGTTTCTATATGACGAGAATGACAGAGTGAACGGCCGCATGTCTTTATTGACGTGTGAATGAAAGCGTTAATGCCTCTATATAAAAATAAAGTATACTTTATTGATCCCCGTGGGGAAATTCATTCTCTGCATTTAACCCATCATGGATGAACCATGAGCAGTTGGCTGCCGTCTAGCAGCTCCAGGGGAGCAGTTAGGGGTTCAGTGTCTTGCTCAACAACACTTCGACACCCCAGGAGGACGGGATATATTTGGTTCCGAGGACGATCGCTCTACCTTCTGCGCCACAACACCCCGATATGACATCCGAGCGAGAGAGTGACTGGTTGTGTATCTGTATACATTGCATATACGGCCCTGTGATTTACTGGCGACGAGTCCTGGCTGAGCACTCCCTGCGACCTTGAGTGCAGGATAAGCAGTATAGATAATGGATTAATGAATGAATGAATTCTAAACAGGTCATTTTTGCGTTCTTTACAAACCGAGGGCAAGCCAACAAAGTAAGAAGGCAACAGAAAACATGAATACTTCATCAAGGGAGCATGTATTATTTACCGTTTGCCGCCATCAGCTCACACTTGCATGAGAGGCTATTAAGCTCATACTTTCCACGGCTCGACTGTTGGTTGATTGTATGGTCTCGCCATACGGTCGGTGCGTTTGTCGAAGTTTAACGCTCCCCCCGTCGGAGGTGTGACCGGGTCAGCCCTCCTCCGCGTCCCCAGTCAGTGTTGTGCCGGGGGATTATGACTGGAGCGAAGCAGCCGCGCCCCCACCCACCCACCACCGACCCACCCAGTCCTGCACAAAGCGCTCCGTAATCACTCGGCTCCCAGCTGCCGGGATTTCTCTTTCTTTGCTTCCCCACTTGCTCCCCTTTTTACGCTCACACCGAGTGTTTTCCGTGACACGGGCCTGAAACCGCTTCTGTTCGTCTTCATTATATCAAGTGAAAAAAAAAGAAAAAAAGTCTGAATTCTTTTCTTCCTCGCAGCCTGCGCGTCATAATGTGTTATTGGTATTCAGATGCGATCGGGTTGGAAACGGCGGAGTTACGTGGGAGTCACAAGGGAATGCAGGTCACATGGAAATGTAGTTGCAGATGAAAATGGCGGGTGAAAAAGTCCAGCCGTCCCACGAGGGAAAGCACCGCTCTCCTAATTTATAAAGACAGGGGTAAAAAGGTGGAGGCCTGAAGGAAAACAAGAGCATCCGTTGAAGTTCCTGGCAAGTCTTACCTGTCATGCATATACTCTCCGTACACACTCACACACACACACACACACACACACACAAACACCCTCTGTACACAAAGCAGGGCATGTTGATACAGCAAACGTCTGCGCTGTCAGTTCTAGATCGTGTTCTGGACGATCCAGTTTGCAGGCGGAGGGCTGGAGGCGTGTTCCTATTGGTTGTGCAGATACGGATACAGTCACACTTCTCTTTACACACCAGGCGTGTAAAAAAAACAAAAAAAACGTCAACATTCCGTTCAACCCGATGCACAATGTTATCAATTTCCATTCATGGATGAATTAATAGCCTCCTTAATTATCCGTGCGGCATATTTATTTATGAAACAATTATTTGTTTATTTATCTTTTTAACCATGACAGGATTTTCCAAGCTGAGGGAGCCAAAACAGAGTTTTTTATTTATTGTGTTTTTCATTTTCTTTTTAAATTCAATCTCAGGGTTGCCTATTAATTGGAGCTTTAGGACAAGTTGCGCTTCATTCTCAATTGAGGGCCGTCAGCCGTACGGACTAAACCGGGCAAGTGTGAGTCTGAGTGGATTTTGAGAGGCAAAATAGCACCATCTCTACATATTTATATTGAGAAAGAAGCAGTTTTTATACAGTGTTTAACAAATGTTGCACAATCATCCTTTGTTATCATTATTAGAGATATTTTTATCCAGTGGGATCCACTTGTTAGAAAAGGTCAGGCGAGCTCTGTTCTGGCTAATGAGCCAAAACCCACAGATGATTTCCATGGAGATATTGAAGCTATTTTGAAAGAAACTTTGATGGGGCCCGGCGGACTCCGCGCTTAACATTTACATGCGTGTGATTTATCGCAGGAGTCTGTGCACGTAGCTTTTTTATTTGTCCCAGACTGTCCTTGGCCTCCGCACCTCTCTTTACCGCCCGACTGAAGTGTTCGCTAGAAGCTTTGCCGGTCCTGCTCAGCAGCCGGGGAAACCGCTATTAATCTGTCTCCCCCCCGTGAATCATCACAATAACAGCTACCAAAGAAACGGCATCGCCGCTCGCACATGTGAGAGGTAACGGGTATCGAGCCAGGTCCTCCCCGCCAGAGGGGGCGCTAAGCTCGCAACGCTCACATTGGCCACGCAACAAGCTGCAAGGGGTTCAAAGGGAACCTCCCTGCCCGTACAGACAGCGGTCCTCGTGGGGACATTTATGTTAAATTTATATTCAAAGACAAAGTTAATTAACTGGACAGTGATGGGGATTAATAAGATGTCTTTCTGCCAATGACAGGTGCTTTTCTTCTGCTGTTCATATTATTAGCCACGAGGCGACAATGGGGAAGTTACTACGTGTTTTACAGTTTGTTTTTGCAGATGTTTTGCACACAGCAGGACTCATCCAGCACCATTTTTGGAAAGAAAAATAACCTCTGCCTTTTATTGCCCTGTGAACCGACAACAACTGGGGTCTTTGTGCCCAACTTTTTAGCCACTCCGTACAAGTATTACTAGTGTTAACTCCCTGTCACTTGATAGGCGTTGGTGCAGCGGTTAGCGCTTCCACCTCACAGCGAGAAGGTCCCTGATTGGATTCCAACAAAGGGCCTTTCTGTGTGGAAAGGTTTCCCCCCTGCATGCAGGAGGTCCGTTGGGGCCCCCAAATTGTGAGTGACAGGGTGAATGGTTGCATATTTCTATATGAGTGTGAAATAGAGAGTGAATGGTTCAACGCCGATATGACCTGTGAATGAGAGATTGAATTGTGTTCATGTCTCTGTATGATGTGGGAATGAAAGGGTGAATTTTTGCATGCCCCCATATGATGTGTGAATGAGAGAGAATGGGATGGTCTCCACTTCTATAGCGCTTTCCCACCTTGCATTTTCACTGTACACTGGATAGCATTCACCCATTCACACAAACACACACTCGATGGGGGCAAGGCTGCCATGCGAGGTGCTAACAAAACCATCTGGAGCAACTTGGGAATCGGTGTCCTGCGCGAGGACACTTTGGGTTCAAGACAGGAGGAACCTGGAATCAAAATACCAAACTTCTGATAATGATTGAATGAATTAAATGGACAAAGGTAACTTTCTGTGCTACATGAGATTGTTTTCTTGGAAGATAACGCAGTCATTTGAGTCCGAACCAAAGGCAGTTGGGTCAAATGCAAACTCCAGAGTTCAACGTGCCCTTAATCACCTGCCGCAGTGCCTTCGAGCTCCGCGCTCCAATCCCCTGGACCCCTGCAACCGCAGCGGAATCGCGACTGACAATTTCCCGGGCGTCGAGTGTGAAAGCACGAGCTCAGCCGCCTCCCTGGCGAACCGTGAAAGCTTGATACCCGGTGCCGATGACTGATACAAATACTCTGAGATTATGTGGCGCTCGCAGCCACCGCCGTTTGGCCGCCAGGAACCCGGGTGAGGAACTGGAGAATGGAGATACTATTATAATGGGAATAAATCAAGCTGCACTCTGGGGCTTAAGAACGAAACCCGATGCGAGCTATAAATCTTCAGCTGTGTAAATAATGCAGGACAAGAAGTTATATATTGGAATTTTGATATTAGATGACGCTGCCACGGCGACTCAAAGACACCGGGGTTTTTGAACCTGAGACGAAAAAAGAAATCAACAAATTAGTGGGAGACGCGGGCGATACGGAGAGAGGGAGAGATTTATAGAGAGCAAAGGGAGAAAAAAAAAAGGGCAAAAAGAGAGATTAATGCAGACAGTAGACAGCATGGAGGGGGGGTAAAGGGGGGGGGATTAAAAGTACTTTTCTTTTACAGCCTCATCACAAACAAATAAGCTGATCGTCAAGACCCAGCCAGGCAATTAATATTCAAGGAATTAGTTTTCTTTAAAAAAAAAAAAAGGGGGGGGGGGGTTATGAAGGTGGCGGTGGGGGGGGGGTGGGGG